>JASGAT010388101.1:17922-35640 GCA_030220025.1 Chelon auratus | reverse complement strand
CCTCAAAATAAGCATCCGCCCATTACGGAGACAGATTCCTATTACATTGGGCCAGACTAACGTGCCAGACTGAAATCAAATTTCGGGCGGAAACGTAGGATGGTAACGACCAGGCTACATCTGAACCAGGTTGTAGGAAGATTTCATCATCCTCAAAAGTTGGGTTAAACTTTTCAGGAATCCGCTTTCATCAGGTAACACAAATTTGTAGCTCTACTTCTCTCTTCACCGAGGAACATCCGGCAACAGATGAGATGATGGCCTACACTCCAACACCAGGTACACTCAAACATCTTGTTCAATATGGACAGTCCATCACAAGCATGATAAGAAAACAAGATCCTAGACTCAAGGATTTATTCTTCACATACTCTAAATATTCTCAGTAAAATGGCAGCAGACAGTCCTGAGATGCAAGCAGCAGCACACGGTTTGAGCTGGGTTAAATGGATCCATCAAAGCACGATTTCTGGTTCAGAAATATCTGTACCTCACCACAGGAATGACGTTGTTGGCTGCTAGTATTCAACTCAGCCAGGACCTTCTTCCAGATCTCACCCCTCAAGGTTTTTTTCCTTCATTACACATATGATTTGGAAGTTTCCCAGCAAATCTATGGGGTCCCCATGTGACGCCCTCTCCAGGTGCCTGTGCCACCAGCTCTATATGCTAGAGTCAGATAATCATGCTGGTTTGATTTATGCACCTCATTTCTACTGTAAGTCAGCAAGGCAAGGGTTTTGGTCCAAATCCTAACTGGGCCCACGGATATACCAAGTAATCAACTTTTTAACATTTATGGCATCAGAATGAATGTGACAGTAACGTAATTACAGCCAAATATATACTTTAAGGCCATAAGAGTAAATAACTATGATGACTATAAATATTCTAATGCTCTCTTCTGTCTCCTGCTTGGGTTGCGCTTTGTTTGCTTACTTTGCATTCCTCTATGTGTGATCATAAGAGAGCTTGTTTAATCAGCTCTACTTGCTGCCTTACTATGTGGACTCACCCATCGCATGTGCCTGTCTCCTGCACCTCGTTCTCTCTGGCTGGTGTTTGTAACAGAGCACCACAGCCCCATTTGAGGTATGATAATCAGCTGATTAGCCAGCGAAGTCCTTTTCCCAGAGGCTCCTTTGTGTGCAAAATCCTCACACTCAATTGACATGTGGACATCATCAAGCTGATGAAATGCAATTGTAATGAACAAGTGAGGCAGAGCATCTGCAGTGGGACCCTGAACGAAAAGGACCCTTCCCTCCTGACATGCTAATGCTGAAAGCTGCTCTCTGCCTGTACTTCCCGTGGGTCCCTCATGGAAATGTGAAGAGATGCATATTCAAACCAGCGCCTTCGGAGGGGGCTCGATGTACGAAGGGAGGGATGGAAGGAAAAAACCCTGTGTGGACTTGGCCAAATGCTAATTCTGAGACAGATTATATTGCATCACGCGCAGTAATGATCTGACAGTTCATTTGTGAGGAGAGTTCAAGATCTGAGGTTTAATGCTTGGGTGGACGCAGGTGCTGAGCCCCAGCTCCTCAGAGCTGTCAGAGGAAGGCAGGGGGCTGCTGTCAAATTATCCCAGTTAAAAAGGCTGAGGCGCCTGCAAATATGAAAGACATTTAAGAAATTAATGCATTCGTATTCAACACATATTGCAACAGTGTTTCATTAGAGGTGCTCTAGTCGTATTAAAACTGACATCTGACCTTTCACATTTCTCTGAGGCACTCAGGAACATTCTTATCACATACATGCTTAAGTCAAAGAGAAGGTAATTGTGATAACTAGCAATAATTAAACAAACTGACATTTTAGCACCATCATATTCCTTATTCTGCTCTTTGATGAATAACTATAAAAGCAGTGAGTTTATTTTAGAGGGAAACTGAAAACTGGAGGTTATATGACTATCACATACTGCCTAAGTATACCATCATTTCATCTCTTAGTTGTTTTGCGTTATCAAGGAGATTTATTGTATTACCATTGCTGCTTTGTTACTGCATAATCTTGCTGTGATTATGATAAGCATGCATAATGGAGACAAATTCCATACAATTTCCCTGATCAACATTTTCTGCTTTCATGCATAAAACATTCATCATAAACAGATACAAGCAGGAAAGTCCTGGGGACTATCAAAGTCAGGTTTTCATAAATTAAAGCAAGAAAATGTCTCAACACCGGATTTCCAGCTGTGGTGTCGCAAAGTAGCTTGCAAAGTTTATCTGACTATTAACAAACTGTTTAAATGACTTGCATATTCCCATGAACAGGGGGAATTGTGACATGAAAAGTGCAGTTGGTCGAGGTCAAGTCAAATAAACAGACTGATGATGCCATACATATTGTTCTATATGGGTAGATGTAGGTCATTACACCTATGGCCTCCAGCTGAGCCGCTTTGTGATGACAGGACCTCTGGGTTTGGACCTCAGAGACAAAGCAAATAGGCAGTCAGCAGGCCCCCTGCTTTCTGAGCCTTTTGGGTCGCTGAGGTGTCAAATGAAGAGAAGGTCATAGACCCTGAAATCTACCCTCACACAATTCAACACCATCCCTAACCCGGTGCAAGCACAACTAGACCCTAGGCTCTGAGGTGGGCTCCCTCCCACCAGGTGTTCTGGATGGCATACATGTCTTCAGGGTATGAAGTGCTGCTCCTGCCCAGGACTACACATGGTGCTGGGGGTCAAACATGGAGCCATGCTGGACCAGCTGTCGCTTTGCTGTTTGCCCCAGCTCCGAGCCAGGCCCGCTGGAGGGGGCCAGATGCGCACACTCAGTCACTCTTCCACAGCTCACTGTAACACGGGTCTCACTACTTGACCTCAGTGATTTGGCATTATTTTGCCAAGATCATTGCAGCAAGCAGGCAAACATGTTGGGATCATGGAGAACTTTGGTTCGGCGCAGTGTGAACACAGTTCCTCAGTCTCCCCGCAATAATTGACACGGTCGCTGTCGTGTGTTGAAATTCAGCATACAAGGGCATCCATTAATTTGAAAAGGCTAAGCTACCATGCTCACACATGTATGCGCCTAGATCACAGACGCGGCACTGCTTTTGGAAGCAGCAGCACTCCATCTTCTGTCTAACTGCAGCTAAAAGCATGAAAGCAGCAGTGAGATTTCATTTGGCTAACTGACTGAAGGCACTGAGGGAGTAAAGCTCGCTGGAGAGATTTATACACCCAGTCTGATGCCTCCTGCTCCCTATAATAGAACAAAAGCTTGTTGTCTCTTCCAATTACAGATGTCAAAACGCTTATTTTGAGGGTTGTGATCTTTTCCCTTTTAATCTGCAAAGATAAAAGGTCTCAGCTTCATTAGCATGTGTTCTCTCCCCGCAGACCCGGATTCCCTGCAAGCAGCCAGCTCAGCCTTACAGCCTATTACCCACTCTTGGGGCCATTAAGGTCTAACATTAATGATGTGTAATTAGCATATGATGACAAATAATAACAATGCACACCCATTCAATGCAATGGGGGAGTGGGATAATAACATGGAATCCCACTGTTTCAACCCTACATAAAGCTCACAATATCTATGTTTTATTGCCCACGCCGTGCTCATAGGTATAATGGAGTGGGATGTAGTACATGTGCATAAATTATTCAAATTAATATGTTTATCGAGAAATATCACAATTATAATATATCAATGTGCTTAATCTGCACAAAGGCTGACTAGTTTAATTATACCCAGTGACAATAGAAGTACATTTTAATCTAATTTTGAGAGCTTCAGCTTTTTTTCGTTTGCCTGAAAAAATACATGAGATTTTTGTAACCTTAAAGTCCAGTATGCACAGAAATATTTACATCTACTCCATTAACTAAATGGGTCAAATGTGTGAATAACAGGCCTCTCTTTAGCTCTCTGCACAGCTTACCTGTATCCCTAATTTATAAATTGCCTATTAAAGATAATGACGGCAAGAACTCAAGTTGAATGGAGGGGTATTAGTAGACGAGCAGTGATCAATTATACTGTAGAACAGAGGCAAAGCAATCAGAAGTGACAGACCGTCTTCAAACGGCTCTTCTCATCCATTAAACAGGCTGCCTGTTTGTGTCAGCTGTGGGTCTGGAAGAAAACCATACAATTAAAGAGACCCCGCATGTTGTACGCACACACATTCATATGCAGCTCCAACATGGAGCATCTTGTATTGTGTTTTGCGTAATGCTGCACACACTACATTTTTTTTTTTTTTTTTTTTTTTTTANTTTCACATCTGTCACAAAACAACCCATCACCAATTATACTGAAGCAAAAACACGGCCGTTTTCAAATTTGTTGGCTACCTCCCGTAAAGAAGATGGTGGGGCATCTCTCAGAATCCAACTAATCAAAGCACCTCAAAAGTAGAAACTGAATAAATATATTGACAAAAGTGAGGTGGTGCTGAAATAAACAAGTGTGAGATTTTTGTGAGACATCCTACTGTCTTTGTGTTTTAAATGAGAGTAGTGAAATAGATTTTTTTTTTTTAAATGCCTGTTTGTGCAAATAAATGAATAAAAAGTGCAAATAGAAAAAAACCTTCAACTCAGCTGTTTAAATTTGTCAGACATTTAAAAATGTATCATGATTATTTTACTGATGACTGGGAAAATCATTATAAAGGGAACATAAAGGGTATTTGTAATAATATATTATGTATAATATCTACCTGAAGTGTGTCACATTTCACTGAAATTTACAAACTATAAATGCAGAAGTGCATAAAAGAGAAAGTACAAATAGAAAAACCTGCATCTCAGCTGTTTCAACTGGAATTCGCTGTCTGGAAACACAGACGTTCTCCTCTTTTTTTCAAGCAAGCAAAGCAGGGCTATTCGAAGCCCTGTTTACAGCACCCAGATCTCAAATTGACTTGCTAATGTTAACTTTTATTCCGTTGCCATGGGTTACCATGTCGTGTGATTTGACACCGAGCTACAGACACTGCTGATTAGTAGCATCCAGTTCTGTCCATCTCTGTGCATCACTGAACCATCTGGTCATTTATTCACTAATAAGCCCCTAATGGCCCAAATATTCAGCGGCCTGTCATTGTGACATGGCAGAAAATGCCTACATCTTTCAACTTGCCTTGACATGTTGCTTGTTTCACATCAAAAGTCGTCATTTACAGGAGAGAAACTCAGAGGGGTAAAAACTTGACCTAATCTGCAGTGTTAACACAGAAGCAGGGAGCTTTGTTATCTGCTAGACTGACTGAGAGGATGTTAATGCATTCATCCTTCCCCACTTCAAGATCTTCTTTTCTGCCACAGGGAGAAGGATATGAGGGCTGTCAATAGGAATTTGATTATGCACACATTGATTCTACACTCAGAAAGGAAAGATTATGCGCAGCCCGGCCTGTGAGATGCCGTGAGAGTATGCAACACGCGGCTTACGGTTCTGCAATGTGTTCACGTCCGGCCTGTCATTTGTCACCAAAACATTGACTTTTTGCCATAAATATTTCCAGATGAACAAAGCCAGCTGGGGTTGTAATTAGTGACATGCAACCGTAAATTTAACCTTTCCCGGGACACTGGTGGCAACCAATTAACTAGCCATTGAATAAAAAATATCCTCAATTATCTGTCTCATTATGGCTGTGTTGGCCTGAATGTACAAAGAGCAAAAGGCACTGAGCAACAAAAACAAGTTTCCGATGAGTTATTTATTTATTTTTTTTGTATATTTACATTTAAGGGCTTTAAGTTAACAGCACAAAAGCCTTATTAATTACAGAAAGATACACGATATGTGGTGATCACTTACATAGTGTGTGGGAAAATTTTATTTTGCGATAAACAAATAAACACTTTTATAAAACAGCCCTTTTTCTCTATCATTGGTCTGATTGGAGCGTGAATGAGCTTCATGTTGACCGACTGGTAGCAGAACCTCTCTGTCAACTTAACTAGCAGCCCAGGATGGTGTGAATGTATACTTAACTCCCTGTCACTTAGCAAGGCATGCACCCTGAGTCTCCATCAAGATGAGCTAAGTAAGATGGAAGACGAGCAGGCTCTGGCTGGAAAGGAGACGGGAAATGCCACCTTTGGTGAACTCGCCTGGGACCAAAATCTCTCAGACTTATTTGAATGTTGTGCTAAGGGTGAGAGGATACGGAGCGTGTGTCTTTCACACACTTAATATAATTTCTATTGTAGAAGTGTTAGGCTGTTTGAGGGATTTACTTTCATACTTGAAGCATTCACAGGAAAATCCCTACTCTAGCTCATCTTTTCCCCGTTTAAATCTCCCACCATGCATCGGCAATGCAAGACACCACGAGCAGAGGAAATCAAATCATCTACGTTTTAAACCATCAACCTTCATGCAAAAATAAAGTTGAAACCAAAGGCATTTAATACAGGACGCGAGGGGGAAATGTTTTATGTATGCCGTGCAGATACAGAGCTGAAAATGAGGCAGAGTATATATTCAGAGTTCAGTTTTGCAGCGCTTCTAATTAGCCAAAGTATTCAAATACAAACAGTCCAGCCTGTCTGATGCCACTGCAGCTCTGTGGTCTAATTTATGTAAACTTGTTCCATTATATAGGCTGCTGAGAGTATCATTAAGGTTGGGCTCGGTTTCGGGACTCTTTTTAAGCAAACCTACAATAAAACACAGCCGGCTCATCTCATTTGCTCTGTGTGTTGGATGTGTATTCTAATGAACGGCTTACAACAATGTGACCTGCCAGTGCAAATAATTAACCTTAAGTGAAACCAATTACATACTTTTCTGCCATCGCGAAAGCCTCCAAAAGCAATCATGTATGGCTTTCTGCAGGAAATGTTTTGCTGATAAAGAAACTAAGTGGAGGATTCGGGGCGATTCTGTAGCAACAAATGGACACTGAGAAGTCTCTTTATGCTCAGAGAGATATCTAAAGAGGAAGAAGATAAACAACAATTATACTGCTCTCCCTGTCAGCACAGCATGCCTCGGGTCAGTCCATTAGAGATCACTGTTTGGTGCACTCTTGTGCTGGAATAAGAAGTGCACCCGTTTGCGGCCAGGCTTTTGACTGGCAGTTGGGACCTGGAGACTGTGTGTGTGTTGTGAGCTGCCTGCGAATGCAGACGATGGGGGATATCCAGACATAAACTTCCGCTGTCAGCATGGGCAATCATGGCACTTCATTGTCCAGCAGCATCATTACAATATGGTTATCATCTGAGCTTGAGTCTGACACCTTCTCCAGGACCTCTCCAATCACCCCCATAGTAGGCTTCAGTACCAGGCAGTCAGGGCAAATCTCTGCTTTGTGCTTGTCTGCCTTAATAGACTGGATGTCACTTCTGCCTGTGGAATGTGCCCGGTCTTCAGCTGTCAGTCAGAGGCGCGGGTGTCAGGCCGGAGCGTGGCTGGAGCCGTCTGGATTAGAGGGTAGTTACCATAGCTGTCAGATTACTGACAGCCTGACACCCCCTCTCCCAACTTCCTTTTATTGTTTCTTTGTTTCTCTCAAACATCCTCCAGATGGGAGAATTACCAACCAGAAGAGAGAGAGGAGAGGGATGCGGGAGTGTGGGGGTGGGGTGCGGATACAAAAGCCGAGGCGGGTTTTAAAAGTTCTATGCCACGTTAGTTTTGTGATGAAGTAAAGCGTGCTCCGTAGATTCCCATAGAGGGAGAAGGAAGGGGAGAGAGGATGAAAGAGAGCATTACACCTATTCCCACCTCTCCTTGTTATCTTTGGTATTCATGTCAAGATAGGTGATTGTGTTGGTCATTAGTGTTCCTACACCCAATAGAGAGTCTTAGTTAGTACCCTTGAGGAAAGCTTCATCTTCAACCGAAAATTCACCTCTATGACTGCTCTTGCCTCATTCATCTGGAGATATGTTCTTTAATTTCTCCTCCCTTTTTAAGACAAATGAATTGGCTAAACGTAGAGATGTAGACAGGCATGATAAAAAATCACTTAGATACTATAACCTATGATGAATTATGGAATCAGCCGCGGTTTCCGGGAGTATTTTAATGATTGAAGAAACTGTGGGTAGGCTACGGGTCAGCACTTGTCTTTACATTCTTTCATGCCTCTCATTTCAGTGACCCCGTATGGGTGACACTGTCATTCTGCTGTTTCTAAATGAGCACCGGACTAACGGCAGACTCTGCATTAGCAAGAGGGATGAAGACCACATCCCACAGTCTGGTCGGCTCTCCATTTACTAAAAGTACAGCATGACGGAGAGAGTTTATTTTATTTTATTTGATAAAACTGATTAAAAAAACAAAAGAGAAAAAGAAAACAAAATAAAATAATAGATTCCAAACGGCCGCAACTTCCAACGGTCCCGAGCAGTAAACTTCAGAAACAATTACGCTGATGTAAAATGAAAAGAAATGAGATCTTATGTTTGTAAAATACACTGATACACCACTTCAGCCCCTGGCCGTCGGATTCCACCGTAAAAATAACCGAAGGCAGATTACAGTTTGCCCTGACCTCCAATCTCCTCTAACAAGCCCGGCTACTAAAATCAGCTGTGCCGTCATGTACGGGTAAAGATAATGAGGGCGGCTGCCTGAGGAGAGACTGAATGCAAAACAATTATAGTTAGTTACAGGAGCACAGGTTAATATTCTCTCATGTCCCTCTCCTCACACATTCCCTTTTGTCTTACATCAATCTTAATGAAAGTTATGAGACCTGTCCGCAATGATAAGCAGCCACTCAGGCGTACTCTGTGTCAAGGCTCCCACATTATGCCTCCCCTTCAGCCTATGTTTTGCATAGCCTAAAGCATCTATTAAAATCCCCTTGTAAAATTCATAAAACAAAAATGTGGTGGGTCAAGTCTAGAGGGAGCCAAAGTAAGCTGCTTATTAGCAGGGAGTCGAAAACACAGATCCAATTACAGATCCTGAACAAGGAGCACTAAGAATCAGCATTGGGGAATAAGTATTTTCCTTTTCTCTCCCCTTCAATTGGCCTAGGTGCAGAGGAGAGTGAGAGAGGTATCAGAGAGCAAGATCCACGAATGGTAATTACAGTGGGAGTGTTTAGTGCATGAAGCTAGAGTTGGAGCCATTCAAGTACAAACTCATGTAAATCTTCACTTTGCTTCAGATAGTAAATTGGTCGGGTTTAAGAGGAATCCCAGAAGGAGAGGAGGAGAGGGGCTGCGCCGAGAGGAGCCATGAGCTCCAGAGATATGTAAAGAATCTCTGTCTGGAATTTAAAGGGCTACAAATTAGACCTGACATTAGCCTTTTTTCTTTTACAGAGCCAGCAGAATGTGAATGAAACGGAATAAATAACTATAAGACGGCTTTCCCCCTCCTTCTTATAAGATGACATTAATCCTTTCATGTGCAATGACAGCTTACAGGGTTTGACCCTCTCCCCAGACAGCCATATAAAGCCAGGAGCTTTCTTAAGATCCCACCAAGAACACGCTTCTGTTAATAAGAGGTCCTGATAGAGGTCTCCACCCCACATTTAATACTCCAGTTTACACCAACCTAGCCTGCTCAATATGCTCAACAGATGGTTCTTATTAAACCAATCGACAAAATTGTGAATTTTAATTCCATTTAGACTTTTATCTTTAATTTGAACCGTTCTGGATCTGGAACAAGTGGGCAGCACTTTTACATTTTTTCCCTTCCTGGGTAGTGAAGGCTGAAGTGCCTCTCAAGCGTACAATAGCGTGAGCATTTGAGCCCTTTGAAAGAAAAAAGATCAAAGGCGGCAAGTCCTCCTGCTGCTGCTGGATTTAAGCTGTAACCAGAACAAACCCTGCTCTCCACATCTCGGATAGCGCATAGTGGTGGGTGGCGAGCTGACTGATTGCCAGGAGTGTACTGTCAGCGTCACTCCCTCCACCGAGGACCATGATGGGGGGACAGCGTGGTGTGGGCAGTCCGCGTGGACCCCTGCACCACCAATACTATCAGCTCTGCAAAGAGACGGCAGCAGCCTGCGTCTCCCGTAATGACCTCAGTAGGTAATGTGCTACACTAATATTTCGACAGGGTAATTCATTTGCACAAATGGACAATCCATCACATTTTTGCAGACAATAAATTCTGCCCCAAGCTGAATGAATGCCATATTTAGTCTTCAATACATTCCTGAAAAATAATTGGGTATTTTCAAAAAGAAAATCAATGGGACTACGGTGTAATTTCCATAAGTGATATTTAGCTAGATGCCACGCTAAGGCATATAATGACTTCACTTGACACTGACAAGGTTTTGAGGTAAGTGCAAAATGTAATCTAAATGATTATAAATGAGAATGAGGCCCATTCATTAAAAAAAAATAACGCGATTAACTGGAAACACGTGGTAAGTTGTGATTGTATGAATGATCTGTTTAACAGTTTATTATGGCTAACTGGGAAGTTACAAATAGCAGCAGAGGTGGTGATAGTATTTTTAAAAAAATATTTGCATGACTTCTTTGTGATATTGTGGTTTCAGATCAGGCTTGCCGTCCCTGACTGACATAAATAATATTATCTCAGCTTTCATACTGTTTTCATAGAGACAGGCATTATGATAGATTACATGTGGACAGACCGCAGTTATGTCAGGGGGCTAAACTAAGTGCAAGGGTGTCACATCCTTAAATAAATGTTAACACAGTGGCATGAGTTAACAGACATTCCTGTACAATTACCAGCCGGTGTTACACCGCTGACATTATCAGCAGGAAATCTACATTACAAATGGTCCTCCTTTTGAAAACAGCAGCAAAGTGGCCACTTTATATTCCATCACCTTAGATTTTTTTTTTTTCCCCAGCCGCTCCTTATTTCCACCCTTTCCAATCACTTTCATCTGCTGCCAATGGACTGATACAAATACAATTTCTATTTGCGCAACAGGATCCGACACAAAGCAAATAAAAAAAGCCGAGAGATACGCAGTCCAAAACAACATCTGCTAGTCAGGGTATGCAGATTAATTGGAAGCCTTTGTGTTGTGATTTCAGTTGAGTGCAGTTTGACTAACATCTTAACCTACTTAGTGCAATTAGTGCTTCATTAGAGAGGCTAACTAACTATTGCTTCTCTCCATAATGATGTGCAAGAGTGTAGACATAAAAGTACATAATCAATGGTTTCCAATTACTCCACAAGTGCAACCACTATTTCAAATAAACTGGATAATAATATAGAGCCATTACAAAGTCTAAGGTAGCAGAACCATTTAATTGCAGCGCAGTTCTTCTCAGCTCCGAGATTTTTTCACACTAATGAAGTGTCATACAAAAAAGGCTGTATTGATTTTTTCACCACACAGCCTCCACCACAAATATGTAATTATCCTTTTTATATCTGGCAGGGGATTAAAGTAATCTATAGTATCTAGCCTTTGCGCTTCCCTGACAGGGTTGTGTGGGGCTTTTACCCTTTTCAAAAATATGCAGCTTTTTTGATGAATGAACTTTAGACAAAATGATGTTCTGTTCTATATTGTTTTGTCTAAAAACCTGTATTCTGAAGACATCATGCAGCATGTACAGCTGCCTGAGCTTTCAGTACACAATCATGGCATTTCAAGCCCTGTCATCTATGAGCCAGGCAGTTAGAGCTAACCATCAGCTAACACACACACATACGCACCCAGACAGATAGGCTCCACGATCAAACACAAACACGCCAAAATAGAAACAGCTGCACACTTCTACGCACACACACTGCTTCTTTGGAGATCTGTGTGAAGCGGCGAGCTCAATAGAATTCATCACAGCTGGTTAATAAGGTTAATTTAATCCAATAATGTATCCATGAAAATCACTATTTCCTCTGGAGCGCCACACAAAAGCTCCCTGCTGTTCCCTGTCAAACAGACAACACATCCACACTCATCCTCGGGCTTCACATAATAACAGCCCAGTCCATTTAAACTTTAGGCCAGCCACTCTTCTCCTCTCTCTCTCTCTCCCTCTCTGTCTGTCTTTGCGTCTCCAGACCTGAGATGGACGAGCAACCTTAAGACTACCCCACGCTGGGCTGCCCTTCACGATAATAAAAAGCCATTACCTTGACCGCTGACACGAGGCCAAGTGTGAGGGTCAGAGTGATATTTATTGATGAAACTCTGAGCTCCCAATCTGCTGCACTCAGTGCGCATCATACAGCTGTCAGCACAGACAGGGATCAGGCAGCATGATGGCCCTCGACATGGCCCATCTATAATTTATGAACTACACAGAAAACAACCAGGAGACAACAGAGAAGCCCCGGCTGCCCAGGGATTACCCTCCAGCCCAGCTAAAGAGATCTGAACGAGAACCATCTAAGGGCCACTGTGGGCCACGCTGATATGGGGCAGCAGGTAAGCACAATAGCTGGTGTTCCATATTCAGAAGGGCCTCACCGGGATCCATCTCTCTGGAGGACAGTGTTGTGAATAATATAATAGACAGTGTTTACAGTGGGGATGTAAAGTGAGTGCGCTGGTGCATCACACACCCCAGCACACTTCAGCTGAGCCCTGTAAATGAGCAAACGGAGGGGCCGAAGACGTAAAGTTTCACACTTTATTCTACAAAAGACTCTGGGATTGCCCCGTAGCAAAGACAGTCAAAGATGACCCTCACAGGGAGAAGACGTTTAGTTACTGAACAGTGACATACAATGGGTCAACATTTCATTAAAATGAAGAAAATTGTGAACGATGACTGCAGATCAGCCCAACCCTAAAAGAAAGCAAGGAAAGCAAAAACAAAATGAAAAAACAATAATAATTCATTAAATTAAATAAAAAAAGGCAAAAACATTCTAACAGTTGAGAAGCTGAAACAAGATAAATTTAATTAAAATATGCAGTTTTTGTACTATTACCATCTTTTTTCATTATTAGTAATACAACTAATGTCACATCAATGTGGAAATTAAATAATAAATAATAATAAATGTTTTTGCTGCAGTAGAATGAAAATAATCTGTTGATTCTCATTATTTTTTTATTAATTAAATGTGGGTTACAGCAGACAGAAAGGACGTATTTTTTTCCCCACTGGTTTATTCCTGTATTGGTTTTTCCTCCTTAGTTTAAATCCCACTTGACAGTTCTTTGTTGGAAACTTTAATTTCAAATACACTTCTTGCCCTTTTATTTTTTAACACTGGGGTATTCTGTCTCCATTCCTGAATTCCCACCAAGATCAGAAGCAATCCTTCATCGGCCAATTTCACTGACACTTTCTTTTTATCCTCTGAATTCATCTTTACATGCCGCAGACAGACATGTATTGTTTCTGATCAATAAATAACCATATAATTGAATACGGCTGCATCTCAAATGAAGCCCTCATTTACCAAGCTTCAGTAAACAGGCTGGATTCTTTGCCTATCTAACGCTGACATTTCAGAATTCAAACACATTCAGGGCAGTGTCAGTGCACAGAGCTTCTGTATCCCACTTAGGCTCTCTCTTTTCAATATGGAACTATCTCCACCCAATAAATTATTCTGGGCATCTCCAGAGTCATTACACATTTATTTTGATCTTGCATCATAATTCACAGCTTGGCGCACAATGCATTTTCTCAAAATGCATGGTAATTCCTTGGTGCAGAGCAAAGTTATGATTCATTTATACTGGAGTGACAGCATAATGCGGAGACGTCAAAATCCATTAAACTGTTCAATGTCTTGGGGTTTATTTTTAGATTCAATTGAGATTTAACTGATGGTGAAAAATATACAGTCAGGTGTGTTTACCTCACCTTTAGAGAGAATGTGTTATGGTTCCAATTAATTTGTTATTCCTGTCACTAAAGGCATTGTCTATGTCAAAACTGTCACAGCGCTTTGGGCTTTGTTTTCTGGAGAATGGCATTTAATTTCGCCGCATACTTTCGTAACTACGCTCATTTAAAAAGGTGTGCATTTTATTTAGAGACACTTAAACTTAATGCATGCTGATTTGATTGCTCATCACAATGGCAGATTGTGAAATTGCTAGCTGTTACCTTGACCACTGAGCGAGTTAAATGATCATCCACAGTTTAAAAGACATTCAATTATTTTATGGGCGCCTCCAGAGATGAATGTTGAGAGGAGGATTCTGCAGTCTGAGTGGATATTAAATTGCTTGACTGTGGACATAATGGTACCATTTAACACTGTTACCTTTGTGAATTCATTCCCATGTAAAACTACGTATGGGCCGCTACCATCCTGGCACGCTATAAAGAATCTTGAGCCGATAAAATGCTGTCAAAATACTCTGTAAAAACTAGTTAATAATTTGCTAAAATTACTGGTGTAATTATTTAAACCAGCAGCTTAAAAACAGATATTACTAAATATAACATTGCTGCCTAGCTGTGCAAATTACGCTGAGCAGTGATTGTGCACCACGCTGCTATGGTTCTTTATATGAAAGCCCAGAAGTGCACTGAGTACGGCTAGCTGCTCACTGTCTGAGATGGGAAAAGGCAGGCAGGCGTTTTTTTTTTTTTTTCCCTTTCTTCTACAAGGATTTTTTTGTGTGCAGTTATGGTCCATCATTATTAAATGTCTCTTGTTGGATGGGAGAGGCGCTTTATCAAAAACAGCCATTCATCAGGCGCTGTGCAAGACAGCTCACATCTGACCTCTGCGGCAATAATGCCGCATCAAGTAGGCCAACTACCTAGTTTAGCGGCAGAGCAGGGAGCAGGGGCCGGCTCCAAGATTAAGTGCGCTGTTTCAGGTTTTCATTCCCAGGGGCTCTGCTGGCTGATGTTGTATTGATTGCAAAAGTTTACCAGTAAGTATCACAAACAACAATAGCCAGGTCAACGATCGGTGATGCCTGAACTGCTATTCCCCGGCGGAGGGCTACACGTTCAGGGCTAAAGCACTGCCATCATCATGGCTGTGTGCAGGGTGCAGAGAGGGCTCTCCTGAGTTGGGGGGAAGAGAAGTGCACTGGCTGTTCCTACTGACATTTAGGAAAGCGATATGTCAGTGTGAAATGAGCGAGCGTGAGATAATTATAAGCCTTTGCATTATAAAAGGCTGCATCGACAAACTGTCGGATTGGCCTTCCACAGAGGCACCTGGCCCTGTTACTCCTACATAGGTTACTCCTTATCCCATTTAATGGTTTGGTAATTTATTTTTACATTCACTGTACGGACTGCAGACATATATGTGACAGATCCAAGGAAATGCCTCACAGTATAGCCTATTCCCAAACAACTCACTTGTCATATTTATGATAGCATGTCCAAGAAAAGAACTGTTAGCACTAAACAATATTTTCCAGAAGGAAACTGCAGAGCTACACTCTAACATAAGTGAAAGGGTTGAGCAGTAAAGAAGACGATTCACCCTGAGGCCATCTCCAGCGGGCTGAATGATGGTGCATCCTTGGCCCTGCATGGGGGACAGCACACAACTCTCCATCACAGTGCCACCGGACCATTACCCAGGGACTGTAACGGCCAGCCACACCAACCAGGCCTCCTCCACTGCCCCATGAAGCTAATCATGTGATTTGATGCAATGACAGAGTAATGACACAGATTGGTGGTGTGTTCAGCTTCCCCCTGCTGGAGGCAACGGAGGAGATGGTAAACACAGGAGACCGCCCGAGCCAGAACCACAGACACCACACATTGCAGAGCGAGTTACAGAAGATATCAAAGTGCTCTCACAAGTGAAATCAAGATTAATAGTGCTGCTGAGGGATTCTTTTATGTCCTTGAGTAACTATATTTCATTTAATGAGGAACATTAGCCGTAATAAAACTACTCAGAAGTACAAGCCGTTAATTAATGCCTCTACATTACCACTGAATGAAAATAACTTGTGTTGTAGGACCCATTGGACCAAATATTAAAGGTGCAATCTGTGGGCTCATAATTTCCACTGCTCTGTGCCAATTCATCATTTCAGCCACAAAGATAAATCCCACTACTAAATTTCTAAACCAGTACAGTGAAACTTTGATTACTGTGCTGCATATGATTCCTTATTAGAACCATGCTGTCTTTAGTAAGGCTTTAAAGTACAGTATTTGTTTACCTCCTATCATTATGTGTAGTAGCAGCGATAATTACTCCAAGGGTGCTTTTAAGATACTGCGGTCTGTGTAAGAACTTGATAGTGAGTAATCTAAACAGTGACGTTAAATACCCACTCCTGTTTGATTCTAGTTTGGTGCTAGCGTGTCTGTGCGTGCATCAGGCGTCCTAAAAATTACTTCCAGATCTTCGCTTACCATAACACCGCAGAAATACATCTCACTAACCTCCCTCTAAGAGCACCTTTATCTGGGCTATAATCCTGGCTGTAATGTGTCCTCGTTAGGAAAGCACTGCTGGCCCACACCAGTAGTAACACAGGGAAGGCCTCAGGCACCACTGGAATTAATTACAGACAAAAGCGATGGTGTTTGCAATTGTCATGCCAAATTTATCACTAGCCACTTAATGTGCCTCATCTGAACTGATCCACACTAGCTGAACTGCCCCAGGGCATCTATTCTTCGTCTTCCAGGGGTGAGGTGGAAGTACTGAGAGACTGTGTCTGTGTGTGTCTGTGTGTGTGTGCACGGGGCTGTCTGCGTCTGCCGGGGGCCTGCCTAAATCCTGGGCTGGAGGCGGTGTGTGCTAACAATGCCCCCAGCAAATACAACATGTAGAAGTGTATAACAAATGTCAACACCCGTCCACACCCCCTCGTTCTCAACCCACCCAGCTGCGTCTCCAGAGGCTGGTTCAAAGCCAATCTTGACATCTTTAATTCTGTCATTTTTGTGATGATAATCCTTGATGTGCTCAGATGTGGTGTCAGTAGTCATTTGCTCCCCACCAAGGTACGTCTCTACACGAGCACACAAAAATCCTCACAGTAGATCGCCGAAAGATCAAAGAAATCTTTCTGCATTTTGTCAATAAGTATAAAGAAAGGACATTTACAAATCCTTTAGGTAGCATTTAAATTGAGCATTTAGCCGACAAACTGTCAAAAATGTGTGAAAACCATGGTCCCAATTTGCAGTGAAAGGCTAAAAGACAAATATATTCAGCTTACTATGATAAAAGGCTGAAAAAAATAAGCAAAGTTTTATATTTGAGAAGCTAAAAGAATATTTTTGGTGTTTTTACTTAATAATTAATTTTCTGTAGACAACTAAGGACGTAGTTGAACTAAGATTAAAGCTAAATATGTGTTATTAAAACATATTATTAAGTCGGCAGTACTGCTTGTTGTAGTTATATTTTGACAATTTCAGTGGTGAAGTAGAGTTTGCATCATTTAGCTGCTTTCTTTATTACCGTCATTTATATAGTTGTTTATATCAAAAGGACAAAGGCCGTCCCAAATGCACACTTACACATAAGCCACCATTATCTTTCTGCTTGTGCAGCTGAAAACCTAATACCTTAGTTCAATAATAATGCAGAGGGGACAGCTCATTGGTAGCCCAGTGGTACGACAGAATAATAGCTCCAAAGGAGACCTGCCTCCCTAAAACAAATATGCAGGTGCTTCAGTTCAACTTAGGAAAAAATGCAGCAAAATATTGTATCCACAAGTGCATAATGTCCCATCAACACCAATCGGTTATCAATTAAAGCAAAAACATCTCATTATATTAATGAATGGCCTCAGCTAGTAATAGCCTGTCTTATTGATGTTTGAACAAGGTAAGCATAAACCCCCTTACACAGCACCGGGATCCACGGCATCAGCAACTGAGAACAGATTTGCAA
>JASGAT010388101.1:0-17831 GCA_030220025.1 Chelon auratus | reverse complement strand
GGGGGGCAAAAAAGCAGAGAGAAATTGAAGGACACAACAGGCTATTCTCAGAGGGACTGCATTTATTCCAGCAATTGTCATGCAAGCCTTGTTGTAAGTAATAATGTGGCCTTTAATGACGGAATGATGGACCTGCCAAACACTGCCTCTGCCATATACTGTCTGCGTGTCCCCGCCGTCCGCTTCTCACATACCCATCTGGGACGTATTAGCATATCCTCGTCAATTCACAGGCCACTTTAACATAATCCATATTTGTTGGGTAAAGTCCAACAGCAAGGCTCCCATACAGCGGTCATAGGACGCTATGACACACTTCAGGAGCCCGGCCCACATAAAGCATGCTTGGGCAGCTAAGCAATTCGGAAATGCAAAGTAGCAGGGCATACCATCCCCTGCCTTGTACCTAGAGGGACAAATCCCTTTTGGCCAGACATCTCCAGACTGTTACCTTGGTATTCCTCCACAACAGTACTTGTGATTTTTATTCTAAGTGTTCGCGAAAGAGGAGAAAAAGAACAAAAAGCAGCCTGCTGTCATGGCTGGCAGTGAGTGTGTAGAATACATTGGGTTGCTGAGGCATGTCAAAGTATGTATGCTTCACCTATCAGAGAATAATGCCATATTTTGATACACATTTGCTTGGTAAATATTCTGACTCTTACTCTTTAAGAAATGAGTTGACTGCAGAGAGGCAGTTTAAAAAAAGTTTAAAACAGCCTTGAATTAATCTGTTATTTATAAGCAAATGTAAATAATCATTTTTTTTTTCTATACTTACACGGGGCTGCCGTGTCCAAATTTATGTATATACAGTATACACCTGAATCTACAATTATACATTTTCTACAAAATTAGATCACAGTAAGATCCTTTACTCTTAAATGCATATGGATAATAATTTATTCTCAAGAGCATTACCATAATTGTTTATTAGAAGCATCTAGAACGACATTTATTGATAGTGTAACGTGATCTTAGATTTTATTGGGCACAGCTAGAAAACCTGTTAAGCAAAACTAATCCTTCACTTTAATCAATATATGAATCCGATGATAAGGTGTGAAAATAAAAAATAAAAACAAAATCTCCATATATCTTTGTTTCATCGATGCACTTCCGTGAAGTTCTCTGCAGTAAAGACACTCAGCAGAATCCCTTCACCCACTTGAAAGCAATACCTGTCATGAACCATCATCACAAAAGCCTTCTGAGATATATAATCTCAGAGAACTTTTAACCCAGGAATTTCAAACCTTCCTGTCAAAGAGAAAGCAGAGATCTCGGGATCATGACACTCAGTCAGCAGCAGTCACACAGCTCTGGGCCGGGTGCTTCTCAAAGTGCTGGGCTATCTGGCAGCCAGCAGGGCCAGAGGCTGAATTTCACAAGCCTTAGTCAAATATTAGTCCGGTGGAATCCACTTAATGTACCGCGGTGTACATGAAACTATGTACGAACACGTGGCGTCTCACTGCGTGCTATTTATTTATTTTTTATCAAATACAAAATAAATCCAGCACCACTGTTGGGAGGTAAACAGAGTGGAGCAAATTGTAAATATCAAGAAGGCTATAAATATTTCAGCCGTGTCAGTTGTCAGACCCACCTAGTGTTCAGGCCAGAGACATCTAGTTATGGCTGAATTCTAACTGAGGTTGACTTATGATAATGAGATTCGCTCACAGCATGATCCACTGTATGTATACAGGAGTCTACCTTCATTTCACTAAGTTAAGCTTCCTTCTTCCTTCATAAGTCAAGCATTTAAAGAAGGACATTTGCTACGCTTCAGTGTTATAAATATTGTACAAAGCGTACACATTCCTCTTGAATCAATTTGATTTGTGCTCCAGAGAGGTCAGCAATGGATCCTGAGGTTCAGGTGCCCCCCCCCTCCTCCTCGACCAAACCCCCAACGAGGCTGCGAGTGGGACGCCTCTCTAAGGGGTGTCATGCTGCATGTCATCAGCCTGGTTAAATTGCACTGCCAGTGGGTAAGCAGCAGGGGTCACATGAGGCTCAGTGTGGACTGCAACATGTAACGCATGGCAGACCACAGTCTGAAGGCTGGCCAGTAATGACTCCAAAACATCCCGATAAAGATTGAAGGGCAGCTGTTTTCATCTCAAACAACTTGTCTCAGACACATACATGCACACAATGAAAAAGGGACATGTAAAGCCCCGCAGTAAAACCTTTAAAGGACTATATGTTTTGCACGTTTGCACTACAGAAATCAATATGTCAATACTGAGTCGATAGACTCCATCTATAATAGGGCAGTTGTTTGGGGGTTGTCTTCAAGTGCATATGATCCTCATTTTAGGAAAGATTAAACACTCTAGTGTGTCACCTTAAAAGAAATTGTGTGTTTTGGAAGCAAGTCCAAGCATTTGCCCTTGTAAACACATGTGACTGGGAGAGGCCTCAGTTGGGCAGACAGCAGAGGGAGTTAACAAAGCTAATTAGGAGAGGCTGACATGTTAAAGTGAGCTGCGGCTTGGGAGTCAGCTCTATCACATATGTTTCCTTTGTGGCGGGTGAAGTGGCTCCTTTGTTTGTGAATTGATGGCGTTTCGCTCTGCCGTCCCTTTGGGTAGAGGCACTGACCTGCGGAGGCCCCGACAGTGAGAAGAGGCTCTTTCTCTGTCTCCCCAATGCCTGCTGCTCCAGCTGTCCCACTCCCTCCCAAACCTAAACCTTCCCAGAACCATGGATGCACAGGGAGATGGGCAACACCTGTAAAAGAGTGAATACCCCCTCCGCCCAGGCACCTCAAAGCAGCCTGCCCACCTGCTACTGAGCTCTCTGGGCCCTGCAGCTTAAACGCTCATTTTGTGCCTCTCAGCACGGGACTTATTGATATAAATAGCTGTGCACAAAGTGCACACTCTGTTTTCTCTTGGTCTGATGCAGTAGGTGTGTATGTGATTATACTCAATGGCAGCCTCTTTCAGGTGGGGATGAAATATGAGCAGTTTGGACACTGGGTAAATGACAATCTCTGCTAGATTCACTGAAAATGATTATAGCACAATTGACATATATCGAAATGGACAACATGATTCTGGCACGCGTCTTAAACAAGGATTCAATATCTAATATGTAGACACAATATACTGTGTATTAAACATTACAGACGCTGCGATAGATTTAATGATGACCTTACCATTTGTCTTTATATAGCTTGTCCTTCCTCACTGGTGAATCCTACCATTTGTCCTTGAACAAGACACTTTACGGTTACAATGAAAAAGACAATATTATGTCCATATAGTGCAAGCTATCACTTTTTGTTATGTTTTGTTAATTTTAGTTTAACATATTTAGGCATATTTATCATTAACTGCCTATGGTTTAACTGTATTTAGACCAGTTAGAATAAAAGGGACTAAACACATTTGACAGTAGAGCATCTCAGTCTGGGTATCAAAGCGTTAACTTGCCTTATGGGGCAGGAAACAAAGTTTGAAAAAAGTCCATCTTTTTCATTCACCTAAGCCTGCATGGCAACAGATTAATCCTCAGCCATTAAGATGACAAGACAATTTGTGAAGTAGTTGAGTGTAAATAAATACGTTGAGGAGGAGATAATACATTAGGCTGCTGACCGGGCTATTCCATTACAGCAGCACATTTGTTTCCATACACGGAGGAAGCCATTCAGAGGACGGTGTCTTTCCTTCATGAGGTGAAAGTGGAATCTTGCCTCTGAGAGGAAAATAAGGACATCAGGACTCTCCGACATTAACTTTCATCACAAAAGTCATCTCAGCCACCAGGAATAGGGGCTCTCTCAGGCTCACTCATAAAAAGGAAAAGATATAATACACAGCCTTCAGTTTAAGAGGTAACAATAGTTTTGTCTCCATTAGGTGCCATAAAACAACAGAAACAAGAAGTGCATCTGGTGCCCTGCTATTTCAGAAACTTCACTGTGAAACGCTGCATCCCAATGATTCTCAGCATCACAAAAAAATATATATATACATATATATATAAAATAAAACACTAAAAACTTTTTTTTTTCTTATATACATCTTTAGATTTACAAGCTTCTTTACACTCCAGGTGGTAGATCTGCTGGAGGACAAGAGGCAGTACAAACCAAGTGGCTGCATTGATTTTGCAGTAATTGATCTGATGGTTCCTTGTGATAATTGACAATTATCCCTGATTACCAGACAGGGGCTTAAAATCAGTCTAAGAAAATGACCGGCATTATGGGATGTTGTACAATGGCTGAACAAAGATAAATCAATACACCTCAGAAACTGCTTAGAAAAACAAGACAAAAGAGTGTCACGCTGGACCACATGCTGCTCTGCCTCTAACAATCTCTGACTCACAATATATACCGCTACACATATACTAATACCACAAGGGGCTGAAATAATTAACGTAATTGTCATTTAAGAGCACGAACTAGGCTAATAAGATCTACTCATAATTGCTCCTACATGTGTGCGTGCGCGCGCCGCAAACCTGCACACGTCTGCATCTTTGCGCGTGTGCACGACCATATTGAGCATGTGTGGGTGTGTAGCTTCGTGTCTATATTTCTCCGTAAGTACGTGTCTGACCTCAGCTGATTGGTCCTCTTGATTCAGCCAGACAGATGCAACTCATTGCGGCTTAATAAATATAGGGGCCCAGGGGATCTCTGCTAAACAGTTCTATTAAGTTGGAAACATGTCAGCCAATATAAAAGCAGCCTGACCCCGGGAAAGGTCAACTGTGACACGCATGTTTACTCAGGAAAACAACCCGAGGCAGGAAGGTCTTGTTTTATCGGATGTCTTCAAAAGAGAGAGGGAGGGAGAGAGAGAGAGAGAGAGAGAGAGCCTGGCTGCCCAATTGTTCGTTTTACGTGATTTTGGGTCTTTGAACCCACAGAGGAAAGAGCTATGTTGTCACCAAGCTCTTGTCTGCACAAGTAAAAAAGACATGCATGCAGGGTTACAGTACATTTCTGAAGCAGTGAATGGAGCGATAGATAGATAGATAGATAGATAGATAGATAGATAGATAGATAGATAGATAGATAGATAATTCCCGTGTTCCTATTACACTCACCCACTATGACAGCACAATGAACCCTGTCGCTCAGGAACAGCAGAGGTGAGGGGGGCCCTGCTTTCTGTCTCCAATAATCTGCCTCTACAATGTTTAATCAGCACATCAAAACAGTGAGGGAGAGGAATTTCCGTGCTTGGTGAGCATATTAGGGATGCAGTCGCAGCGTTAACTAGCATTGATGAACTGTTTGCTTATGCAGTAATAATTAACTTCCATTACATTACTTTGTGTGATTACTTTCTTAATTGCCTGAATTATGCATCAATTTAATATCTAATAACCAGTCCTAGACATTAGACACTGTTCAGACACATTGCGCATAGTTTCCCAGCTTTAATTAAACACCCTAGAATAAATGAAACGATGTAGGATGGATGTCTTGCAGTGATTTCCTGGGTGCTTAAATATGCTATTTATTATAAAAGCATATAAAATTCACTTTCTCCTCAGGAAAGCAAACCACAAGATGCCAATTACAGAGTGCAAGTTGCTTTGCCATGGCTTTTTGAAAATCTAGACTAATAAATTTGTTGAGTGCGACTCATTGTGTATTATGCAAATACAATACTATGCCATTTTTTAAGTTTCAAATATGCAGAGCAGAACATGTCCCCAAAGATGATTTTAATTATATAGCAGAATGGGATCCTGTTTTGCATTGTTATTGTCCTCCTGTAAGGAACCGGTTAGCTGGGACAATAAATGAGCGCGCACGTAGATATTCAAATTATTTTTTACATGACTTAAATGCAACATACATACTGTGTGCATGAAATATGGTCATGGGTTACTGGTTGAAGGTAGAAATGAATGACCTAATCAGGAATATAAAAACACTATAAAGGAATTACAGCCACAGAGCAATTATAGGGATGTTATTTTACATGTGTCACAGGACTGGCCCTTTTCAATGCAATTCAAAACTAAACATTTTAGAATTAGGTCCATCTTTCTCAATTGCAACCTTCATGGTACCCGATTTAAATTTGATTTACAGGTAGTAAAGCAACTGTATGTCATATGAACAGAATATAATTAAAAAACCAGCCCATGGAAGCGCCGGGTCATTCAATGAATTGATATTAACTTTTAGTCCTGTATCATAATTTTACCCTCACTCAGAAAGTGACACATCCACTTAAAGAGAAAAATGAATCCTATTTTCCTCATCAGCAGTAGTTTGGGAAACATACATGTAACAGAAAAGCGACACTAAACACAGAACACAGTTCTGTATAAAACAGCGTTAAAATGACGAAAATAAAAACTATATTTTATAAGAATTGTTGTAAATTATACGTGAATTCAAATGGTGGCAAATCAATGCAAAAGTCACTAATTGGTTGGAATAAAATCACCTATGGCTGGAATAAAAATCTATTTAGCTGATTTAAACTCGTGCAAATCCTCGTGACTGGTGTTAGGTCTGGCAGCGTCGTTAGTCTGCCTTTTAAATGATTTCCAGAGCTGGTGAGCTGCTGGCAATGCAAGGTTAGACAGAAAATGATGGCAGCATGCGGATGCTTCACAGACCTCATGATAGTTTCCGTCTGTCATTATTTACGTCTGACTAGTCGCGTCATGTCAGCTACCTAGAGAGACACTTTTAATGTGAACCCCCCCCCCTTCGTTCTCCTATTGCTCTTCACAAGCAGTGTAGTATACCATTATTTCTTTGCTTCACTACCTTTAGGTGAAGCTCGCCCTCCCATCAGCCAGAATCAAAGACAGATCCCCTGCTTGATATTGTACATGCCCGTGTTCGCACAGAGCTGGCACCGAAGCTACATACCACAGTGTTGAAGGCAATTCTAGATCTCATTTGACTAATTAAATAAAATGGTTACAAAAAATACTGCGTGAAGTGGTGTTTGGGGATTAAAAATCAAGATCTTAAAAGATTTTAGAGGGCACAGCTGCAGCATGAGTCCCATAATGAAAATCATAGTTACTGTTGTGCTGTATACTGCTGCATAATCTGCCGTGATTAGCAAACACAGTATGCTGTCCTGAGCAGGAGCGTGCATTAAAAGATGGTACGAGCGATTAAGACGGATCAACTAATGAAACACTGAGAGCAAAGCCAAAACTAGTATCTTATGAGTTCCCGCTCACAACATACAAATTTATTTCACAACGGTTACTCTCAAGCTCGATAAGGTGGCCATTTATCACAGCGCTACCCATGAATCAAGTCACGTTGTAAAATCGATCATTGATTCACCTTATTCCCTTGTTTTTCCATCTGAGCCACATAATGATCATTAAAGTGACCACAGCATGTCCAAAAAATGGATTTATAATACTCTGAGCTCAGCCTGAATCATCACAAGAATGGTATCCTGAGGAAAAGGTGACACAGACATAGCATGCAAAAAAAAGGAACATTAATTTGCTGCCAGTAACACTTCCTCTTGCAACTTTAAGTAGGATACACTTGTGCTGTAGATTTAGAAACCACAGGACCAAGACCTCTTGGCTAGAGTCCATCTCTACGCTTTGTGCACGTGCTCCCAGCCTAGATGAGCATGCTTTAATGGGGCTGCTTAGCCCCATCATGACCCAATGAGTGCCGGCTGTGGAGTGGATGTGCTCGGTGCATGCGTGTGTGTGTGTGTGCTCCCAGCAGGGAGACAGTGCCTTATGAAGGTCGCAACTGCAGCAGTCTGGGGCTCTCTAAGTGAACCCTGGAGAGGATAACAAGCCACATCTAACACTCTCTCTTTGTGCTCTCACAGCCACTGATTCACCTGAGAATAGTACAAGCTAAAACATAGTTAGCGCAAAGCAAAGAAAAATTCTCTCTCTGGATGGTACGTAAAATAGTTGCGCGTGAAAGCTGCGTTTTCAATTACTACGCAGCATTATTATCTCGGCCGGGGTCTAAAATGTATCCGTCCTCGCCCAAAATGAGAAACGTGGTGTTCTGCAAAGCAATTCTTGTAAGAGCCCGTATACAAAAATGGAAAAATGACGAATACTATTTGTCTCATGGGAATTTCAGTTCAACCACAGTGTGTGACAGTATTGCCCTGTGTTATGGCCACCTAATGGACAATGTAGCATTAATTCAGCTTCAGATGAACAGTCAGGACAGCAGAATCAAAAATGAGGAGGGGGCTCTAGGTGTATGAATTATGCATATTACATTACCATAACACTACAATACACTGTGCGACAAAACAATGCAGTGAAAATTGGCCTTCGACTGCGATATTGAACAATTTCCTACATGGTTCTTGCCTACCTTAGAAGTGAAATTGTATTAAGCTTCCTCAATAACAGCAGAGCCCATACGAGATTTGTATGTTCACATCTAGTCCAGTGAACAAAACACTATGTAAACAAGTCAGGGATAATTGAAAAGAAAGTCTCCTGACTGCTTTCTCTGGGACCTATCATTCAGGTAGATGGGAATTTGGTTAAATGGCAGGAGAGAAATTACTTTTTTCATTGATTTTCCTTTAGACATCAAAGGCAGATAAATGAAACGGAGCAATTTACTTTATCAGGCTCTGAAATGGTATTCAAGCAAAACATGTCAGAAACTATTATTTGCAATCATGTTGCTCTTATTAATCCTGAGGAAAAATGGATAAATGGAAATACACAAAGGGGTTTACTGGGCTATAACGCATTTTCAGTTTGTATTAGGCCGTACACAGCGGAGGGAAACACACGCAAGTCACACGCAAGTCAAATGAAGTGGGGAATTAAAGTGTAACTTTTAAACAAAGTTCGTATAGAAATAACACTTGAGAATTAGTTTCTGAGATCTTTATAAATTAGATTATTGCCCTATTCTACTGACACCAGACCGAGATTGGAGGTTTTGACAGATTATCACACAATGGCTGGGATTATAAAGCATATTAGCATCCTCTGTAATACCATTTAAATCCCAGTGTAGAACCATTATCCCCCCCAAAACAAAAGAGGCTGTTTTTGTTTTCATGTCCAACAATACAAGGCTGAGACTACCTCTCTGATTTGTAGACGACTCCTGTAAACGAGACAGCCTTTAGCTGCAGCACAGTCTTGCAGTGTGCTGTGTAAAAACAGTATGTGGTATTGGTAACTGCTTCTGTTCAAGCCTTGTAATCATTACCTGGCATCTTATTGCCTCTGTGGCTTCTAAAGCTCTTGTCTCGACCCCAGAAAACAGCGAGTTATAGCTGATCTTTTATTAAAACTTTAGGAGAACGTCCCTCTCTGGAGGGGGCGGAGGAGGAGTGGGACAAATTAGTGTTGACAGTAGACACTTAAAGCAGGAAAATCACAGGCCCACTGGGAGGCAGGAGCCACATGGGGCTCCCCGCCTGTGTAAAGAACACTCCAGATTTCACTTGAGATGCAGTCGCCTTTTAACAGGGCAGGGGGAATGTCAACAGACCCTCTTGAATGAACCAATAAAGCCACTAAAAGGAGAGGATTAACCAGCTGATATCAGGGACAGAGGTTTGTTTTGAATGCTGCTCCCCCTCTCTGGAACACGGCCTCAAACACACTGGGCGGAACATTTCCTTTACTAAGCATGCTGCTACACCGCCACAACTGTGTAGTTAATTGTGCTAATACTCCATTTTGGTCACACCAGATTTAACCATGTAATTCTTCTGACGTTACTACCACTTGATTGGACGGAGCATAAAAAGATGCCTTTGTATTCATTTGTATCCGATGCAAACTGAGCCGTTTCCCCCCGACCCGAGCCTCTAATGGAAAAAAAGGACCAGTTTCAGATCAGCTCTCTCGTATAGTAGCCGCGCCATTGTTGCTTTTAGTGGCCATTTATCAGAGTACGCTGCTGCTGCTGCTGCTGCTGCTGGTAAGTGAGGCTACACAACATGAAACGGTAATTACAAGGCATCAGGGGCTTTCAATCTCCTCTTAATTTCCCAACAGCTGTGATGAAAAACTCAAAGTCCAATTAATATGTCAAAACATGACCCAACAATGTCGTGACCTTCTCACAACCCCATAAACATCACATAAAAGACATGGTTTAAATAGATCTATTTGAACTACAATGACGGTGTTTAATTTCTATAAACCACTAAACGGACACGCCTAAATTGCTAAGGTGTTTAACTACATTTAACGACTGAAGATCACTGAGACATTTTAATAGAAGCGGTGTTACGTTTGTGACGAGTACAAACATGGACAGGTGTAAGGTTTTGGTCTGTAACATGATAAACATAACATGATAACGACGTATCATTCATAATAAGGCTTACAAGGCAATTCATTCTTTACTTTCACCAAATAAAAAAAAAATATCACAGTTTCTAATTTGAATTCAGGTTATTGATTATCGTTTCTCTTTTCAAGAAATCCTCATGAGGTAAATTATTACACTGCTGTTAATTCACTGGTTAATATCCAATACACAGACATTTGTCATGCGCCAATAACTTGTAAACACATGATCCTGCATGTCATAAAAGAAGTAGTTTCTTCTTCTTAAATCAACTTACAACTTTAATTTATTTCACAGTACACTATACAGTACAATGCTTGTGTCGTAACCTTGCGTCCATGTAGTAAACTGAGATGCTTACTGACAAAATCTTCATTAAACACCTTGATGTTACTGCATTAACACAATATCATTATCAATACGAACTGTTTTGATGCAACAGGACAAGGACTGCAGATAATAAACATTAGCTGAACAAGCGTTACAAAGGTTGACCATAAAATGCTTATCTGCATGCTGAAGTGAAGTCCGCGCAATTCAAAGTACAGAAGTAATAGCTGTATGTATGAGATAACTGAAAAGGCGCTACAATACAATTAGTATTTCTGAGCATCCACTGGAAACTCTTGTTCCCATGTCAAGCAAAGTAATGGGAGATGAATTTAGGCATTTGCAATGTGCAACTGATTTATTACTGAGAAGGTGAGGGTAGCACATTGAGAGATTTCCCTTTAATCAGATCTCTTAGGAGCCCATGTAGTGGACCAATACCCCGATGAGTTCCTTTTTAAAAAGCAAGGAATATTAGATTGGCTGCACGCTGCCGCGGTTTTAGCCTCAATCAGAGGGAATTGGAGAGGATTTTGTTAAATCTAAGAGCCTTTTACATTTCTGAAAAGTTCATTTCTGTTCATCTATTAACTCTGAATAAACCCTACCATCATTTATGCATTTGTCCATTTACAAATCCTCAAGCTCGTGAGCTGTAGATCTGAGCCCAAATTTTGAGCTTACGGATGACCAATCACAGAGGTGCGTGCCTCAGAGCTGAACCACAAATGGATCCTTCACAGCATTGTAAATCAGGACCTCAAAGAGTATTATTTAGCCTCAAGCAAAGAGTGCTTGTTTATCAGATGGTGCCTGAGTCTAGGATAAAAACCTCCCCATAAATATGGGTACCTTTTATGTGCTCGTAGAGACTGGCTGGCTTGTTGTTGAGTTTAAGGCTCTCAAGAATGCAGAGGTAAGCATAGCATTCAAGACAAAGAGCAAACACTGTATTAGGAGACTAGTTGTAGTGGATGCAGCTTACGAGAGGTTCAAACATGTTCTAATTGGTCTTAACGTACTTTTAATGACACCTGTTTTCCAGTGTAATGCAGCTTAGCTTAATAGCTGTAGCCATTTCATGCAACACAAACCATAAACCACGAATCAGTGACAAATCTTAACACTTAAAGGGTGAATTCAAGGTGAGTCGTTGGTCCGGCGAAAGGCACTGAATTCATGATTTAGTGTGCGTAGTCAATATACGGGTTCAATAAGCGCTGTCAATTTTTCACATGAAGTGTCAGTAGGTGCTACACCACATCCGACAGCGCGCTAGATGTAAGTTATCAGGACTGCAGCGCTCCAGCAGGTAATTTTCTGAACATTTTATTTTCTTGTCTGATATATTGCCGCTCAGATATGGCGTTGCTAAACCCCAGATGATAAATCAAACGTGCAGTGGCTGCCTCTGATAACTCAATAAGCACCTGGACTCCTCCTAACATGTCACACCTGCACTTCTACATATACCACTCTCATTCTCGGGACTCACAGGGGGGCTCAGTACACCTGCCTAGTGCATTTCAGCAGCCTAGCAGCTGGGAGAGAAGCATCATGCATGCTTAATTAGGAAGATCTGGAACCATGGGAGGAAGTTGGTAATATTTAATGCGTAGTATATACTCTTTACTAGGAATATCCATCCGTTCACAGTAAGTGGTAAATTAAAAAAAGTGATTATTAAGAAAATTGCTCCTTCAGTATTTCAAACAAAGAACATGAATCATTTTTTGTGTGTGTTCTACTATATTCACACTGCAGAGTGCAGAGTATTAAACAGACTTAATTTAATGAGCATATTTAACCAGAGAGTACCAAGGGAAGAGTTTGTTGATCAATTTTATTGTATACTTTCTATGCAATCAATTTAGTGTCTGCTTAGGAGTCATTACCAGCTGTAATAAATAGGGGTTTGCTTAAGAAATAATAATAATAATATGCTGATTCTGAAAACCAGGGAGCATTTATTAAACTGCACAGAGAAATGTTCAATGTCATATATGGACTACACACAGCAAGTCCATTCAATGGATAGATTGTGCACTTTTGGAGTGTCAACAAGTATTAAAGCCAAGCATCGACTCCAGCTAGAAAAGATAAAGTATTGTTTATTGTCAAATAAGCTCTTTGTGAAGTGCTTCTTCCAATGATTTTTTGTTTTAATTCACAGCCATGTTTCTGCCTCTCCCAACCCGAGCACAACCCGAGCTGAAAAATTGCGTAGCCAATGGATATTCAGTCTACAAAGTCTCCTGGTCTGAAGGCGGAAAGAAATCTGAATTCAAAGAGACGAATGTTTCCTTGAGCTCCGATTTGATGCCTTGTAGAAAATAACTGGCTACTACAGTTGTGTTATGGCCCAGAGGTTGCAGTGTCTTAGAAGCCATTTCAGACAGGAGGTTAAATTTCCAATGAATTTTTAGCATTTTACAAGGGCAATCCTTTAGTGTGAGAGTATTGCTTCTAAGGTGTGACTCTTATCAACACTGCACAAGCTATGTTTTTATCACAGCCTTACAAGCCATGCGCCCGAAACTGATGCAAAGTGCAGCATTGCTACAGAGGCTATAAACCCTATAAGGGAGTGAGAAGAGGAGAAGCAGTATGATAACTCAGAACGTCCAGCTGTAATTATGGTATTCATGAAAAGATGAAATTGAGTGCAGACTAAATCTGTAGCTGCAGGCAAAATCAACAGCTTGGCATCACTCTGTGACCCCTGCCTATCTTGAGGATACGGGAGACATACCAAAACTTTGCAGGCTTTTTTTCCATCAGCGAAGAGTGAGGGAATGAAGTGCATCGATTGCTTGTGATTATTAACTAGACTGAGATAAGCCCTCTCCTTATTATGCAGATTACTGAGGCTCCCCGCTCCAGCATATTGTACAGATGCAAGGGAGCAGCTGCTCTTACAGATGGTGGGTACACGGATCTATCATTATGCCTCCATTGTCTCCACTTCAATTGTTTAGGGGACAACAGAACTGCATCAAAGAGGAATCCGACTGCAATGAATTAAGAAAGAGAAACGAAAACCATCAACTAAATTTATACACCGGAGGCCGTTTAATGGAGAGGAGCGTAAAGCTGAAGCTATTTCACATATACAACCACGGAGTCACCCAGTCATGTATACTGTACCCAAATCTGTTGGATGCAGCACTGTGCACCAAACATATGTTGTTTTTATTAACAAACTCATATTAATTCAGCACTCAGATATTAATTCAAATGTGAAAAAAAAAAACACTTTTAGCCTACAATAAACAAATACTTAGATGTTCAGAAAATATAAACATTCAAATTCTCATTTAATTCCTACCACACAGACAATCAATAATAGAATAATTAATTAGAATTTAGAGTAATTAGATTTAAATGTACCCAATAATCTCACAACCGAAGTGAGGAAAGAATATGCAGACAACATCAATTTTTGCCCTTAAGGGGAACCTCTGGTTGTCCGTTTGACTCACCACACCTCCCGCTGTGCGCCCGGCTCGGATCAGGACACAGGTAGCTCTTCTCATCTAACATGACATTAGACTAGAGGGAATTACATGCTCAGATTATAACAGAGAAGGTCACACTGAGTTGTAAGTCGTGACAGCAGTCTCACACTATTTCGCAGATAGCGAGGGGAAAGTATTACCTTAAGAATTAATGCAGTGACATTAAACTGAGGACGATACAAGCGTCCAACTCCTGTCAAGAAGCATGGTAATTTAAGGTTGGGTGGAAATATCTATTGGATATATGGAAAGTATTTATAGCTTAGTGGTAGTAGCATTTTTTTGTGAGCTCACAGTGAATATCAAACATCAGTAGCATGCTAATAAGACAAGTTAAGGATTACAATAGGTAAACTGAAGTAATGGTAAACTGGAACTAGTCACTGTGTTTTTAATTTGTGAATATTTACTGAGAAAAAGGTAAATTGAGTAACTGGCATTTTACAGCTGCATTAAACAGTATGCACACTTCCTTTCCCATATTATAGCATTCAAAATATATTTTAAGAGATGTTAATAAAGTTCCCAAATTAAACTATGCTACTGGATTGTATTGTTGACATTGCAGCCTGAAGAATAAGGGTCATAAAAATGTCCAACCGTCGTTAGCACACCGCTTTCCTTCATAGCAGTGTCAGCTTGGAAAATTAAGAACAAACAAGCCGACTTAAAAGGGAACTCAATAATGTCCATAAGGTACGTGGATTTCATTTTTATTTTATGTCACTGCATATTAAGGATGAATCTTGGATCTTTTTTTTGTCTCTGTGTGCATTCATTCTGGATAACAGCAGCCATTGATTACAAAGAGAGTGCTTCAGCCACAAATGCCTGACTAGCATCCATATATTAATATGCAGTAATTCCCCTAAGGTGGGGAGACCAAACATTATTTGCTCCAAATAGAAAATCAATTCCTGAGCAGAACATGTTCTGTTTTCAATAACACAAAGAGGCTGCTGTCTTCAGATGATCTCGATGTGAATTAATAAACACCGTCTTCTTTCACACTATTTATTCAGTATTAAAGTAGAATTCATGGCACATATACAACTTGCTTATAATTCAGTTCCTCTATATGTGATTTGCATGCAGGTAAAGACACTCAAAGGGCACAAGAAAATAAGTAGATGTATCCCAGCAGGTCAGAAAGCTACATTTTGATATTAATTCCTCGACTTGTGTCTGCTATATTCAAATAAATAACAGTTTTCCTTTCTTCAGTCATGTGTCATGGGTGGATAGACTGAGCTCCTGTCAGCGCACAAAGCTCCCCTCACAAGTCCTCACATTGCCTCGTCTGTTGTTAGGACCTGGTCCACATGGGGCCAAATTTGATTGGAAACCCCAAGGGGAGGAGTTCCACCAGTCACAGGGGCATTGTTAGCGCCTCCAAAATGGCCAGAGAAGAATGACTGATTATGCAACCACAGCCAGGGTTACTAATAGGAATTCTATTTGAATTTCTAACATAACAGATGTTTGCTGGGCACCTCCATGGAGTGCGCATACACAGTTATGCTAATTCGCCAGTGTTTCCCTTCAAGTTAGCTCAGAGTCATTAGAGCACACAGCTAGCTTGGATCCCTCTGTCAAACTAATAATTGGCCATTATTGATATTAATTAACATTTTTGCTCTCTATGTCCTTTTTGACCCACTATCTGTTAGTAAATCCAGTTACTGAGTCCTATTAGGGCAATAAAATCCACGGGACTCTATAGTAGTTGCGAGTCATTTATCAGAAGGCGAACGCAAAGCCAATTAGGAATGGGTGCAGACAGTTGTCTTCATTCTCCACTGACTACTTCTTGATCTCCATTATAAATTGCTAATAGAGCAGATACTGGTTAGCAAAAGGGGGGAGGAGTGTTGCGTTACCATTGCTCACACCCACCAGTGATGACAGGTGAATAGCGCCAGTAACAGTATTTTTTTTTTGCTTGATGAGGCTGCACTATCCTTGGTCTTTATGTTGAGGGACATTATGGTGCACCTTTCCCTCTACTGCTGGTCCATCGTATTAATTGGCCTAAAACTAGAAGAGTCATTAAACTGTGGATGGTTCATCCTCCACATGTCGTAGATTTTGGTCTATCTGCTATTACGATGCAACGAGCACGAGAAACACTGTACAACATAGGTTTATGGGCTCAGATCAAGAAATCCTAATAGGTGTATATTGACTGGTTTATTTTCCACAAAACTCCAAAGGGACCAGTGGTTGCAAGAAAATATATCAAAAAGGCTATCAACAACGGTTGGGTCTTCTGTGTAAAATCAATAGTGAGCCATAGATGGCTTGAGTTTTCACAGTTCTCTCTCGTCATTTAAAAAGACTGTAGACTATATGATGCCTGGGTGGACCCATGAGACTTTTGCAACATAACAACCACACACTAAGACACAGAAAAGACACAGATTAGTAATGAACTGATATGGTATGCCTTTGGTGAAAAGATCGTGGGCTTTTGTTTTGAACAGGTTACTGCCGCTCGAACCTGATGTTTTGGCAATTAATGGTGGAGTTTTCTAGAACAAAGGGGCTCAGTGTGAAAGGATCATGAGTTGTTGTTGAAGCAGGTAGCTAACATAACCTATGTGAATTACAACTTGTGCTCCTGCTCCCTGAATCCAGATGCTACCGTGGCATCCCAGGTTTATGACAAGAGGTATTGCGATCCCTTAAATGAGCAGTATTTAATAGCCTGGATTCAAGTGTAAAGGCTCTCTCCCCTGTGCATTACTCCGAGAACCTAATTACAAGTTTCATCATCAATCATGAGCATTATTTATTCAGTGAAATGAATTTCTAATTAATAACTGATGAGCATTATGGCCTCAAAGACTGTAAAGCAATTAATTATGGTTGGCAACGGGGAATATCTCTGTAAAGGACTATCTGGTGCACAGCCACAGCACAGCGGTGCCAACAGGCTAATGTCCACAAAGAAGTTACGTTGGATGGTTGTTGTTACTATCCTTTATTGAGATAATTACTTTCATGAATGTGGTCTGGTGAATGGAAAAACTATAAAAGTAGCCAAATACTGTTTTGAACTGTCAGTTTTCTGTATTTGGATGTTTGGGTTTCCTTTTAAGCCTGCAAGAGGGAGTAGTATGCATTTTACAGGTAGATGAACTGTAATTTATTGAAGATAAAACAATCAAGCACACATGAATCTCTGCTCCTGTTCTTGAAAGTCAATTTTTTGAAGAATCTATAAAAAGGACTGGGTGTGTGCTACTGTAGATGTTTGGCATTACAGTCCGATCAGATCAGCTAAATCATCAGCTAGAGATCCAACTTAATATTTACTTTAATGTCAATCAGAGACTCAGTATTAATATGCAATATGTACAACAGATTTAATATGAAAAGTCAGAAACTACATTATTGTCACTGCTGTTCATTAACAAGGGCTTCACAAATTCATCTCTATTATCTAATTTTAAACTAATCAAGCAGCATGCAATATTTTTGTTATGTAATTCTTTTTAAAATGTTATGCAATTTTTATGTATTTATTATTGTGAGTTGTAGTATTTTTAAGTCAAAATATAAGTCTGGGGTTTGTATTCTGACATACCGTATAATCATAATCTGTGGCAGTTGTTCGATGTTTGCTCAAAATGTAATTTGCAGGTGTGTGGTCCACGCAGAATTATGTATTCCACACTAACAAAATAAAAAAAAAA
>JASGAT010388100.1:0-31532 GCA_030220025.1 Chelon auratus | reverse complement strand
GGATGGCTGCTGCCATCAAGGAGTGTCATTGCTATGGGGTGGAGGTGCCTGGTCTGGTATAGGTGGGTGGTACATGTCTGTGTAACATCCACATGAATGGATACAAGGTCCAAAGGTTCCCAGCAGAATATTGTATTGTCACAAGACGGTCGATGGTATTTACTAATCCTGTTAGTGATCACAATATTGTGGCCGATCGGTGAATGTGTGCTTTGTCAACTTTGTGTGTGTGAGGTGGATAAAGCATTAGGATGTGTAGAATGTGACGATGGGGAGGACTTCATTCTTACGCGAGTATGAGAGAGAGAGAGAGAGAGAGAGAGAGAGAGAGAGAGCACGGGCTCCGCCTTTACCTCCCCAACATCCAGATCCAGTCCGACGACGGAGGAGGCATCAGAGACCGGCCGAGTGAACCAGGGCCGCCCACCCTCAGCTCGACTCAACTACCGGCGTGATAAAAAAGGACATGGGTTCGCCGTGAAATCCGGGCGGTGGAGGGGAGAGGAGGGCAACGACAGGGGGGGTGGGGGGGAACGACGACGAGAGAGTGCTGGGAGAAACACCCAGAGAGAGGACAAACAAAAGCACAACCGAGGGTGCCTGCAACCATGAGCGGCTTGCGCTGTTCGCTGCGGCTGCCGCTGCCGCTCAGCCCGCGGACCATGTCGTGAGGTGTGGCTCGGGAACGCTCCGGGGAACCTGTCAGCCGAAACGACACGCCGAGGAGAGGGGGGAGGAGGGGGAGGAGGAGGAGGAGGAGGTGGTGGTGGTGGTGGGGCGGTGGTGGTCGAAAAGATGTCCGCCTCGGTGGGGCCCCAGGGCGGCCCTCGCCCACCCACCGTGCCGCCAGCCATGCCGGATCTGCCGGACCTCAGCCACCTCACGGAGGAGGAGAGGAAGATCATCATGGCAGTGATGGCTCGGCAAAAGGAGGAAGAGGAGAAAGAACAAGCCATGCTAAAGTAAGGGCTGCATTTCCTTTCATTTCCCCCCCCCCTCGCGGAAGTTAGGAGACATTCAAGATAGAAAGACGCGTCCTGTAGCTGCTCGTTAGAGCCCAGTGATACCGCCACACACCCATCACACCCAGTAACCATCAGCGGATCATCTGCTCTGCTCCGCCGTCATCCTTCACTTGTAGATTCGTCTTAAAGAGGTGCCGTGTGTTCCCAAACATGTACCTATCGGTATAAAGGCGCACTGGAGCAGACAGCTCAGTTTTCCAAAAGAAGCCCCCTTCATCTCCACGAATACAACAGCTGACAGCCCCGGAAGAATCCAAACTGTTTCAATCAATAAATTAATAGAAGACGTGAGCGGGGGTGACCCGAAACAGGGTCAAACGTGTTACAGGTGTAGATGGGGCTGTGAGGGTGGGGTGTGACAGAGCTGGAGGGAGGANGCTTGGGATGAATCATAGCTTCATCCATCCTTCACCCACTCGTTTTCATCAATGGGGACTGCACCCCATCCCTCAGTTTACACATCAGTACTGCTTTCCTTTTTACGCACGCACGCAGGCTGGAGGGGGCTTCATCCCTGAAGGCTCTCTGTAACGCTCGGAGTGTGCGATGTTGTGTGTTTGTGTGTGAAAGAGAGAGAGAGAGAGATCGCTTTAGCATTAATGGGAACAACAATGACATTATAGCTCATGGGCCTGGAGCGACCCAAACCGTTTTATAAGCCCCGACCGAGGGACGGCGGCGAGGCGGCGTCTTCGTCTCCATCGGCGGAGAGCAGAAGATGGGGTGTGGTTGGCAAGCTAAGCAGGCCTTACCCGGACACGATACAGATACAGACGATAGAAATATCTTGAAGCCGGCACTTCTCTATACGCCCCTGTGTCGCCACATAATCCGAGTTGAGGTTGAGGATGAGGATGGTACATTCGGGAGAGAAGCTGTATACCAGTAAATGAGCGTTATGAGGGGCTGACAGGAGGAAGCTATAGGTCACTTAGAGAGACATTACTGAGGGTTTATCAGCTGCCTCTGACAAAGGCTTGCTTTGCAGTTTGATGCCTTGTGGGGGGGTGGGGGGGGCAATCAGAACCACCAGCGCTCAACGCTAACCTGCTCCATCCACACTGAAACCTGTGAGGGCCCCCTGGCCGCTGCTTCTGGCTTCCTAATAAGGGATGTTGCCGTTGCAGGCGTGCAGCATCATGCAGCCTCGTAACACTCTGGCTTGCTCTAATGGCTGTTTCCATTTCCTGACTGCAGCCTGAAGGGAGGCTGGGCGAGGGGGGCCGGCGTCGGGCCCCTGGAGAGGAAGTGATGTATTTAATGTTCCATGAGGCACAGGCAGCAGGTTCAGTCAATAATGGCTTCATCATCTGGCTAATCATTACTGGGACCAGAGCAGTGTGGACAAAGGACAAATGTGATTTTGGAGAAATGTGCAGATAGTAAGGCAGGATAGTAAGATTGTTACCCACAAGGATAGGAAGAGCCTTGACATGATTTACACGACAGATGGATAAATAGCAGTGAAGTGCTCTTTGTTACTGAAGGGAAGGCTTCTAAATTCATCTGTGTGTGTGTGTGTGTGTATTATAGGTAAGATCAGCAAGATGTAACATCTCTCGGGCAGCAGAATGCAAATAATTATCCCCTCCTTTTTTAAAGTATTTTAGCCATTGAGCTGATGCTGCAATCCAGAATTACTTCCACCAGTAAAATTGGCCTTACCTCCCATAAGCACACAAAGCAGCTTGAGCATGCTACAGGCAAATATAGATAGAGCAGCAGCAGAGTCATTTGTCCGGCGTTGATGTATGTGGGTCGGGGTAAACGAGACAGAGAAAATGAGGAAAAATGAAGGAAAGAAAAGCGTACAGTTTTAAAGTCACGCTCATGGAAAGAGAAAACAAGCGGAAACAAGGGCAGCTTCTTGAAGATGATTCATCCATCTATCTTCTTCAATTTAAAATGACTGATGGGAAGTTGGGGTTTAACAGACCCTAGTTTCTTACTGGCATCTCCCACAGATGTTCCTGTTTAAACCCCAACTCCTCACCAGTCTTTTAGAACTGAAGAAGCTGCCTGGATGAAGACGTAATTTTATACATGATAACTTCTTTGCAAATTAAGTATCCTGAATGTACAGTGTATATACTGTCAGAGTGGACTTGTAGAGTTTCTTGAAGAGATTTCATCTAAGTAGCCTCTTCAGCTTTAAAAGACTGGTAGGATCCGTTGACAGCCACTTACCTGTAGTGAAACCCCTTGGATATACCATGACCTGGATGACTGAGAATCTTCACACCCATAAAGTTGTAAAGCATTATCATATGTTATGTGTCATTTGTGGCCCCATCACTAGCGCTGTCACATCAAAACCAGTCGTCACCAGTTTTGTCATGGGCAATGTAACCACACAAAGCCTGGCTTGTAGCATTAAAAAACGCGGGTAGGCTCGAGCCTACATGGCCACAAATGGGGTCTAGTAATTTACGCGTGTTTGCAGACGAATTAGAATACAGGATTATCTCAGTAATTCAGTGCAGACTGTTAGTAAATGGTGATTTCTCATTTAGAGGAGAAGCTGTGTTGATATCAGGATATCCACCCATCATTTATCTATAATCCTGAGGAGGGTCGCAGGGGACCGGAGTGTAGCAGCTAGCATTGGGCAGAGAGGCGGGGTGCAGCTTGGGCCAATCACTAATATTAGGATATGCAGCAAATGTGCAAATGAAACTGGTCGTGGGCAAATTGTGTGTTTGGATTCCCGTAATGGAAACAGTTAATGGCACCAATTGATGATAAAACTGATCTCCTAGATATGTACAGTAACCTACATTTATAAGGAAAAGGGAGAGCTCAGCGCATGCGCATCCTCAGCAATTTGACAACCTATGCACTGCAACACCATCAAATACAGAAACATGCTACAAGCAACACAAATGACAAATGTCGCCAATCTGCAAATGAATTGTGTTGTCAGATTATTTAAATTGACAAGCTGATAAAAAGCAAAAGAATTACAAGGCCTTCCAGCAGGTTCATTGCTTTTTGTGATCCACTGGAAACATTTCTTGTCATTTGCATTTCTTGCGGTGCCTTTCTGTATTTGCTAGCGTTGTGAGTACTTCCAGAGAATGTGTTATTACTTTGATGAAAGCCTTCTTTTTGCTTATGTTTAGTTCTCTTGTGTTGCAGTGCGTCGAACTCTCGGCCACGTGCCACAAGCCTCTTGGCGTACATGTCTCCGATACGTGATGACGAACTTCTAAATTGGCCTAAAATTCTAACAGCTACTAGAAACCAATGAAACACAGTTTGCACAAGTGTGTGACACGTAACCCTGATCATAAGGCTACTAAACTACAAAGAGACGGCTAAAAATACCGGAAGCGTAATCTCTGCTTCACTTTTAATTTTATTTATTTGGCCTTTACGCATGATATCTTAATGGAGTTCTATATGCGTTAAAACTCCATTTTAGAATCTCTTGAAAGGAAACACGGTCTATAAGAAGGATGAATTTATCTTCACTGGAAGATTAAAAAACAGCCAAAGACACGTTACGTTCCACCAGCAGTGGCGGTTCACATCCAAAAAAGAACATTCAGTACCCAATAGTATGTGAAAACTGTTCCACCTGCTCAGCGCCGTCCAATCGGATTGCAGCGCTGCCTGAGACCTGAGCAGCTGGCAGTGATAAGGTTGTGCTGCTGTCTGTCACGACTTAAACCTCCAGCATGAAAGAACCCAAAGTGTCCCGATAAGTTGAGTCAGAACACCTGCTCCTGGGCTAAAAGGTGTTGGGAAGTCAGCACCTGGGCTTTCCTGCTCTGATTCAGAGCCCCAACGGACGCCTTGTCCTCGTCTAATACACTACAGACTTCAGAGACTCCCTCCATTGACTCGCTAAACCTCCATTGACTTCCTAATCCAGAGGATGTTAGCGGAGCGGAGCTGTCACGCTGTGGGCAGCGGGTGAAAGGCTGAACACTACAGTGACCGACATCTCAGATATAGTGAAATTAAAAAAAAAAAAAAAAAACTTTAATCACAACAGGAAATCTTTTCACAGCAGCTCAGCGCTACGTCAAGTTCCCGAAAGCCCATGGGAGCTTTTGAGGTTTCCAAAACGTAAATATAGAAATAACTTGTAAAATATTTATGCGCTCAGCAGAGAGACTGTAGACGTTTCAGCCCGGGGTGGATGCACACAGGGCCGAGGGTTAGAATGGTGGAGGACTTTAGTGGCTGAGAAGCACTAGTAAGCACTATTAGTAGAAGCACTCATTTAATCCACTCGAGCACGTTTCTGACCTTGGCTTTGTTCTTTAGTAACATTTATTTCTTCTTTGACTCTTTTCTGATCAGCGGTTCACTACGTGCCGCAGATTGTTTCTTGCACCAGATGGACATAAGAAGAAATCAGGACTTGGGGCACAGACGGAGGGAGCGGAGGGGGGATTTAGAGGTTTTTACGGATTAGAGCGGTGGAGGGAGAGAGAGAAAAGGGGGAGACTGAAAGAATGGGAAGAGCTTCTGTAAGGGGTCCCACACACACACACACACACACACACACACTCCTAATCTCTCTTTACCAGGGCTGCAGGCTGCAGGGTGCATCGAGGGGGCAGTGAAGCCCTCCTTGCTGTCCGCCGTCTGATATGGCTGCTACTGTCCAAGAGGTCAAATGTAGTTGGGAGACAAGGTCAGGAGCAGGCCGGGATGTTTCAGGGGACGAAGCTCGACTTCTGTTCTAATGTGTTGCTTCTGGATTTGATTTTATTTACTTAATGCTGCACTAATCAATACTTACATACTAACAGTGGATCAGATGACTGGGCGTAAAGTGAGAGCCGTTGCCTCACAGAGAGCTATTTCTAGCCATGTTTACATGGACAGTATTACTTAGCTTAATCTATCATTCTGATCAGAGACTTACATAAAGTTAAATGAAATGATCTGATCAGGTATATGTGTTTACATCAATTTCTATAGAACTTTATTGACAAAGTGGTTCTCATGCTGTGGAAATATAACAGGAGAAGAAAAAGCTTTTCCCTCAACTAACCTTTCCAACACTGAATTCCTTCAGTAGAAGAAGATGACCAAGATGTTTCCATATTTCCAATGCTGCTGTTGACATGGATTTCAGCTTTGTTCATCTTCTCTACACTTGTTTATCGGCTGTTTTGCTTCCTCCATGTTTCCGTCGTTCCTGGAATCTCTTTACCTGAAGTTTACCCCACGTGGAGCAAACATCATCAGTAAGAATGAATTTATTCCAACCAGAGAGAAACCATCAGATCAAGCATTTACACGGTTATTAGGAGATCAGATTTCCATATTTTACACCACCCCCTTAATCCGATTAGAAATGCCTTCTTTCTTCTCATTCTTCTTCTTTTTGGGAGTTGCCAAACTGCTTTTGCAGGTGCATTACTGCCTCCTACTTTACTGGAGTGTGTATAAGAAGATTTACAGCAAGTTGTTAGCCTTGTCATATTCTGATACGGTTGAGTCTGGTACTTCATTTGGATTTCATCATAAGAATAAGAAAAACCTTTATTTGTCCCACAATGGGGAAATTGCAGTTTGCAACAGCATACAGAAATGGAAAAAATTGCACAGATTGAATAGTCAGATATTGCACAGACTGGTGTAGCTGGGTTATAAAGTTATTACACCTCGTGGTGTAATAATATTGCACATATTAGGAGTGCTCGTTTTGAAGCCTAGCAGCAGCAGGAAGGAAAGACCTTCTGTATCTTTCCTTCACACATCGAGGGTGAAGCAGTCTGTCACTGAAGCTGCTCCTCAGTCCTGTCAGGTCACCATGCAGGGGGTGGGACTCATTGACTCACCTCCCTCACTGAGTCCAAGGGGCAGCCCAGGACAGAGCTGGACTTCCTGATGATCTTATCCAGCTTCTTCCTCTCTCTCTCTGTGATGGCACTGTTCCAGCAGACCACTCCGTACAGGATGGCTGATGCCACTATAGAGTCATAGAAGGTCCAAAAGACCTGAGTGCGTCAGTGTGGTGAGTCCAGTCCAGTTTGGTGTTAAGGTGAACACCCAGGTACTTATAAGAGTCCACTTGCTCAATGTCCATTCCCTGGATGTTCAGTACTCTGCGTCGTCATCATCTCTGATGAGGCCGACAGTCGCAGAGTCATCAGAGAACTTCTGCAGTTCACAGCTGTCAGTGTTGTGTCTGAAGTCTGCTGTGTAGAGGGTGAAAAGAAAGGGGGCCAGGACAGTCCCCTGGGGGGCACCTGTGCTGCCGGTGAGCAGGTCAGACACACAGTTCTCACAAACTGTGGTCGGTCTTTGAGGTAGTCCAGGATCCATGTAGACAGCTGGTTGTCCACACCCATCCTCTCCAGTTTGTCGCTCAGAATCACCGGCTGGATGGTGTTGAACGCACTGGAGAAATCAAAAAAGGTGATTCTCACAGTGCTGCCAGAATTTTCCAGATAAGAGAGAGCTCGGTGTAGCAGTGTGTCCTCCACTCCAACATTAGGACAGTAGGCAAATTGTAGCAGATCCATGGAGGGGCCCACCTCAGAACGGAGATGTCCCAGTATCAATCTCTCCAGTGTCTTCATCAGGTGGGAGGCCACCGGTCTGTAGCTACTGAGGTCTTTAGGGTGCGATGTTTTGGGCACCGGTACCACGCACGAGGTCTTCCAAATCTGTGGTACCACTCTCTTTCAACAATATGGAGGAAAAATACGTTCTCACGCAGTTGGATAGTCCTACAACCAATCAGAGCAACAAAGTATGTGACATGCAAGGCATTCTCAACAAATGTGGTAAATGCTGTTAACTGTTCGTCCTTTAAAATTATTTCGCTGTCAATGTCTTTTACAACAGACACAATAGTGGACCATAAACAGACCATACCTCTTGTCCATTGTTTGTATATACTCATATACTATGTTTTTTTCTTCGATTTTTACTTTCCTCCATATATTTTCTATCTCGTCTTCCGCTTCTTTCACCCTTCTTTCACAATCCTCTGTGTGTCCTGTACATTTACCAGAATTGAAAATAAACTTTGAGTTAGAGCTCTGATCTGGCTCAACAATCTAAATCACATCCTGTAGTGTGTGCAAGTTTGAGATTAGTCCGCGTCAACTTTATAGACTTTTGTGTTGGAAACAGCTGCAGCTCTTATTCTCAAATTATCACATTAAGTCTCTGGAGTAAAAAAGAAAAGACGGAAGTTTCAGATGAATCGAAGAGGAACATTTTCAGAGCATACATAAGAGTTTCCAGGTTTCTGGGAGAAAAATGCTAATGTTGAATTATGGATCATGTCTGAAAATAGCACGCACTTGGAAGCAGTTCGTGAAATATTTAAGTATTCAGTTCACTGGCTGCTGTTGATGCTGTGTTGAACTGTTTTTCTGTTGTTAACCTGTTTCAGTTTTGGCTCAGAGTTGAATTTGACTAATTGCAGTCTGTACTGTTTTTTTTTTTTTTCCTTTGTGTGCAGTCATACTGTGTGCACACTGAGCAGACGTATTTTAATGTACATTAGGAAACACGTGTGCATGCTCCTTATTATTTTATACAAATAAATGCAATCATACGCTCAAAATGCCCCCATCTCAAATACCCACCTCCCTATGCACAGCGCCTGCACTGACAACTGCAGCCTTCATGACAAGTGAAACACAAACTCCACCACAGACCCGGATGGTGTGGCTGTTTCTTCAGCTGGTTGATGCTTGCAGAAGGAAAGGACACTCTTTATAGATGTGTTCCTGCACAGTTGGTCCTGTTGCTTTGTAGCCAGCCTCGACTCGGTTTCCTGACAGCTGGAGACAGTGTGAATCCAAGCGCTTCATATGTGTACGAGTTTGCCGCAATAGATCTTCCCACTTTGCTCTTAATTAAAAGAACTCCAAGGCAGTCGGGTGTGTCTGCAACACCTGGAGGAATAGAAGTCGGTGTGCGTGTGCATCGTGGGAACATGATTTGTGCCTGTGTTTGTGCAGTACTGGTGTGTGTGCATCTTTATGTCTGATGGAGTAGCTATGTTTGTTTCTCTAGGTTTTTCACAAAACTCACTACTTTATGCTCAATACATTATTATACCTCTTCATGGATGTGTGCACTAAATGTGTGCCAAGGCAGACTGAATTAAATATGAATTTAATTAATTATGGATGATTTTATTTGTATTAATCATAATGTAATGCTGTGGTCATCTTATGCTGTAGAACAGATTCGTAGTCAGTCAGTGGGCAGCCTTCTCCACCTATTGTGGAGTACTTCCGCTTCGTAGCCTGAAAGCCAGACCAGCCTTCGTGCCTACAATTTATTTTGTGTCATGTTTGGTCTGGAAACTATCCATTTGGAACTGATTACGCTCTGGCAAATATCTGCCGAGCCAATCGAATGGTTTGGACAAGCTTTATTTGGTTATAGAGAGAAGAGTAACAGTGATGTAGCCATACACGTCATCTGAGCGCTGTGGGGTAGAATTTATTCACCACAAAACGGGTTCCATCTGAGAAGCGAGCTGTTTAGAGTCCGCTCTCGTGTTTGTTGTAAAAAATAGTGACAGCTGAATAAGTTTAAAGGACAAACGATTAATAGCGATTAAGATATTTGTGAAGAATTAGTTGGTTGTGGGACTATCCAGTTGTGTGCAGAGATATTTTTTTGAAGCATGTCCTGTAATCAAATCCAAATGGCGCGTTACCAGACTCATACACAGATAAGAATTGAGTCTGGCAATGACGCCAGGCTTTCTGGTTTGGGCTAAGGTCTGGCTTTAATGCAAATCTGATGTTGAGTCACACAAGTCATAGAAGGGGCCTTTGTAGATCAGGCTTGTTCCAGTGCATTGCGCAGATACTTGATCAGTTTGGGATCTAGTGAATTTGGAGGCCAGGTCAACACCTGTTTTTGTGTGTCTGTGTCAGGCTGCATGCTGCCGGGGATGGCTGCTGCCATCAAGGAGTGTTTTTGCTGTGGGGTGGGGGTGTCTGGTCTGGTCTAGGTGGGTGGTACATGTCAACATATTATCCACATGAATGCCAAGTCCAAAAGTTTCCCAGCAGAACATTGTACTGTCATAAGATGGTCAATGTTTACTTCTCCTCTCAGTGGTTTTAATGTTATGGTAGATCAGTGTATATTCCTTTGATTCTGGGCTATTTCTAAACCTTTCCTACTTATGGCCCTTTTGACTTTTTCCTGGTGTGTGAATGTTGGTATCTACCATATTTTTTTTTACATATGAAAGAAGTTGCTTATTAACCAAATCTGAGGTCTGACAAATGCAGTGAACAAAAATGTAAGCTAGAATTATACCACTTCTTTTTTTATCATGACCGAATGCCAACAAGTGTGCAAATAAACCTGAGCACTCTTACATATCTGCATGAAATCTAAATTGTTCAGTGTCCTAAATCATCATGGACATAATTAAATTAAGTATTTTATACTTTAAATAAATTTAAACCTAGTTAATTTTTCAAGTAAAGTAGTTGACCGTTGCTCTATGATATTTACATGGGAATTTTTTTTTCTATTTTAATTTTTGAAATAGAGAAAAATATGACATAAAATTTGCTCAGAATTCACAGACTTTGGCTCAGTGATGGTTCCAGTTTGGTGTAGAAGAACTTGACTGATAGGAATGGATCACTGTCCTTCCCCCTCACGAAGCCAGGCCTTATTAATGTGCCATCTAACACCAGAGCAACTCTCTTCCAACTTCTGATGGGAATTCTATCTAGAAAAGGGAGGATTATTATAGAATCAGTATATACACCCATCTTATTCACTTCAAAACTCCTTTCAGTTTCCCTCTGGTAAACAGGGCCATCTTGTGTAGCTTGGGAAACAGCCTTGTGTTGGTGTGTTGATACAGCTGCACTGACTTGAGATCTGGTTGATCATTAGCTACATTCGCGGTGACAGAGGGAACAAAGTGGGACAGAGGAGCAGCTATGTCGTTTCACGCTCAAAGAGGAAGAGATGCTGGCTGGGCGGGACTCTTGAGTGAGTGTGTTGAGAGTGAGAGACCTGAGTGAGGAGCCTCTTTAGTGCTCCCAGACCTCCCCAACATTAAAGTTTAATGAGAATGCATTCTGCTTGGGCTGACCAGGCTCTCCACATCTCTCTCCCTCCATCTCGGTGTGTGTATGCGGTCGGAGGAAGTGATGGGATCGTGTCATGGACGGCCACGCACAAAGCTGTGTGAGATCAGCCAGCGCGCAAAAAGCATCTCTGTATGCCTGCTTAAATAACGAACTAAACAACAGGGACAGACCTGTGACTGATGTAACTTCGGCTTGACGCAGACTCTCATTCATTAATTTAGCTTGTAGTCAGAAAAACATCTAACGTCATAATGTGGCGTGACCAAAACAGTGTCTTAAACATAGACAATATGATGGACAAAGCCAAAAATCTAAAAACGAAGTCAAATTCTTCCATGAAATACTATGTCAGTCTAGCCTAATGTTGCCAGACTCAGCTTGGATTTCATTATGGCAGCGTTTCAACCTCTACACACTATTGGCTAGTCCTCCAACAAATCAGAGCCATTTTGTTGTAAACAAAGTCATCTCCATGGTGCTGAGAGGACGTGTATAACAACATCACTGTTACTCATCTGTCCATCAACACACAAAGCCCACCCAAACGATTTGATTGGCCTGGCGGATATTTGCAGTAGCATAATTGTTTCCCAATGGATAGACTCTGGATGTAGTTTGGCTTCCAGCCTATATTATGTCATTAGCTAGATTCTTCTTCTTCTCCTTCTGCTTTTCCGCTTACGTGTCAAAACTACAGTTAACATCCATATTTCTTGACCTTGCTCATTTTTTTTAAAGGGCTGGTGAAGCGCCCTAACAAAAACAACTCCAATATGTAGAGGAAATACAGACACATGTCATATTACTTGTGTAGAGCGTTGAGGCAGGACCCAAACACAGGACACAAAGGGAGGCAGGAGGAGAGGAAACATCAACGGCAGAACTTCACAGGTGACTTGACGTAGACAGAGGAAAAGGCAGGGTTATATATATACACACACACACACACACATAAGGGTTGATGGAATGACGAGACACAGGTGAAACCAGCGTGAGGAAGAGCATGCAGACAAAAGACATGAGGAGAAACCGATTATACAACCAGAGGGAAAACACAGACAGGAAGAGTCTAAAGGGAGTAACCATCACAATGTCATATTACATTATTTCACTAATGCAGCCAACCTCTTTAAAAATGTAATACCAGTTTCTAGCTGTTTCCACCAAATAATTTCTGGCTCCATTAGACTCAAAAATCGTCAGCTTGTCAACTGAAAACTCAGATCAGTACAGTCATTTGTCTTGATGTTATTTCCTTCTTCTGTGTGCTGGTGGTCTTCTTGAAAGTAATTCCTAATCTGGTGTAGTCAGACTCAGCTCTTATCAGAATATGAGCCTGGTAACGCGTCATTTTGGACTTTGTTATACGTTTCAACTGAAATAAATACCTCTGTATATTACCAAATAGTTGTACAACCAATCAGAACCGTTTAGTTGTAAAGAAATTTAGCTATAATTGAATTTAAATGTACTCATAAGGTATTATACCCATTAGGCGTTGATCCGTAACAAACCCTCAAGACAGATTAAGAGCTCCATAGATTCTCTTATCTTATATTTTATCACCTGTTTATATATTAGCAATTATCCCAACAGTCAACTTGAACAAAAAATGATGTAAGTACACTTCCCTTTGTTTCCTTTAAGTGGCCATAATATAGTCCATGTAGTCCTGTACTGAAAAATAAAGGATTGTTATGGACAACAAAGGAAAGAAATGTCTTGAACTGGCATTTTCTTATATAGGAACACTGAGATTCATGATTTCCTTACATACATACTTCATTAAAGTGGAGGTAGACAGTCATCCACCCTCAAGTACCAGGTTACAGCATGCAGTGAAAAGTAAAGAACTGTCATTTGTAGCTTGATGTGAACACAAATGATGAAGCGAGTAATGGAGCGGCTGCTGGGATATAGTAAGGGGAATAGAGGTTGCCCATGATTACTCTACAACTACTCCACCGGCTAGACTCATGGCTTATACATCGCCCAGCAGGCCGTGTGAGGTCAGAGGTCGTTTATGCTACATGTGATTTCTTTACGTGCGCCTCAGTTTTTAAGAGAGAAGGCAATGAGAGCAAAGTGGACGTTATATGTATTTATAGCCCAACAGAACAGACAGTGAATTGTGAGAGGGAAAGAAGTAAAGGATGAAAAGGAAATGGAGGGACAGTTGGCGGGATATAAATGGAAAAGACAGAAAATATAAATGCAGAAGTTGGAGAGAGAAAGAGTGATGGACACTCAAACGCTGAGGAGTCCATGCCAAGAAAACACTCTGCTCTATGAATATGGCTAGAACACTCACAACATCAATAAAAGACTTATCAACATCCATGCGTGGGAGGGGCTGCTGCAGTCTGATGCTACAGGCCGAAGACAACATCACATCTGTTCGTTTAACCTCTCCAGACACACAGGACCAGCAGTGATACCTCAGTACACGTGCATGTTGAGTGGCTGTTTTACTTGAGATTCCAGTCTACGTACGTTCACCTTTGGTTTCACACCCGACAGTAAAGAAGCTCTGAAGGTTTGTGACAAGACAGGGACCACAGGGCACTCTTTCCCATTCAGAGCCATCAAACATCTCCACTTGACCTCTGTTTGGAGATGATTGCAGGCGATTCAACAAGTTAAAGATTCCACAAATGTCTTTGAGGATTGTGTGCCCCAAACTGTACGCCATCATCTTAAACCAATATCACGTCCAGGCTTTTAACCTCACCCCTGTAGACGTTAGTTGCGCAGATAAACAGACAATACGCTGGCTAGTTTTTCATCCAAACGTACTGTGGTGCGAGTTAAAGGGAAGTCAGTGAATATGCGCAAAAGAAAGTTCAAATGAATGACATTTTCATTCTTTATAATTAGACATATTTATTATTTTTTCATTAAAACATTATAGAAGGAGAGGAGTACAACAAGACGATGCTGTCTAAAGAGCTCCATTCGAACATGATGGGTAACGTGAACAGAAGCTTCAGTGGACATTGAAGTCACCCGCTTCATGCTTTTTTGTTGCATCTAGTTGACACTTTAACAACAAACCTCATCATGCATTTTCTGACTTTTCAAACTCTCATTTGTGCAAATTGTAGATGGTTTGTGGTTATTGTTATGGGGATACATCCAAAAAAACAAGGGCAACTTGACTTGTAAAGTTTCTTGTTCCGCCACCGATCCAAGGGTGTCCACATCTGTGCGCAGAGCCCATCTGAAACTTACATGACGAGGGTTAACAGACCCTCGTCATGTAAGATTTAGGTGGGCAATGTTCCTATTTAAACTTCTCAACAGGCTCTTAGAACAGAAACAGCTTCTTGAAACAGCAGAGAAACATTTTCAAGAAACCCAACAAGTTGAGTAGCCCTTGTTTCACCATTTTTTTTTTTTTTTGGATATAGCAAGAACAGGATGACTGAGAAGTCTCGCAGACATTTTGAGGATGCGCATTTGTTAGTTTGATTGCATGGTAAAAAAGTGAAGATTCATAAAGCCAAACTTTGACCTTCATCACTGTTGCCCTCCAGTATGTGACTCCAGCAGTCTGAAGAGACGTTGGAGCCTGGAAAGAATGACAGCCGGGAATCAGTGGAGGCTTGACCAGGTTGTTTGAGAAATCGCTGCCCTATAGTTAGACACACACTGGCCATCTGGGTGCCTTATTTCTGCTAGCATTATGACGTTAGCGCCGTTTTATAGCCTCTTGACAATGGAGGGAGCCAAATATGAAAAAGTCGTCATGGAGAACATCATGCCAGGCAAACAAGAAAACAAAGAAGGTGTTTGCATTTGGTTAAGAGCCCATCTGTTGCTCTTCTCTTTCCATTCGTTCTTTCTTTCTTTCTTCTTTTTGGTACTTTGGATATCGTTTTAGGATTTGGTTCCTACATGTAACTCCATTTTTAATTTCCCGAAAGATACTGTATTTTTGAATGGACTTTTCCTGAGAGGACCTGTCTGTTTTTTTTTTCCCCCTCCTTCTCGTCTTCCTCCCCATCCTCTTTCCATCGCTCTGTCTCCATCCTCTTTCCATCATCCACCCCTCTTCTCAAGTGGTATTTATAGAGTGGCTCCGGATGCATCGGCTTCTCTCCTCCGCTGGTCTCTGGCCCACGCTTGTTTCCGTCTTGGCTCCTTTTGTACATCCTTTCGTTTTTCACTTGTTCTCCTTCCACCTCCTCGTCCTCCTCCCCGTAGACTGCAGTTTGTCGATCCATCTCTTTCTAAGATGAAGACTTCGGGGACTCTGTGTTTTATACACTGCTCACTCGCTCTTCTTCTTCTTCTGTCTTCTTCTGTCTTCTTTTTTTACCCTGCTGTCTCCTCTCCCAGTCTGCTCTCTTTCATTTCCATCTACTGATCACTCCACCTCCATCCCCTCGCCCTGTTTCCTCGCAGCGTGTGTCAACACATCTGCTGTCTTCCGTGGTCTCTAGCTTTATCAAAAGCAGACATCTTTTTTTCAACACCTTTTGTTGTGTCTCATGCAATGTTTGGATTTGAATTGTACCAGAGCACTTGTTTTATTCTTAAGACTAAAATCTTCATAAATTTGTGTTCCTGTATATTGTATATTACACATTTCGTAACAGTACAATATTTTTAGTAATTCGGAGACACAAACTATAAAGACCCCCACAAAACTATAAGGACCTCTATAAGACGATAAGGGTTTTTACTTTTTAACCTGTTTACATTATATCAAGTTATGTATAATTAAATGTGTGGCTACTTGGAGTGACAGGTGGGTGTTAGCTGTCTCCATCAGCTCCACTCATACTGCACCTCTTACACCATTTTTGAATTAGTTAGTAGGTAGATGGGGTCAGGCACTGCCAAGATGGAGACGGCCAGAGATACCACACTGAGCTTCAAACCTGCTCCTCAGGAAACATACGCATGACATCAGGCGGGGTTCGTTCATGTTTACAGCCTGGTACAAAAAAAATGATTTGGTCTCTATTAATTATATTAATTTAAGCTAATTTCTCCAGTTGTGACAGCTGTACAGAGGAGAACATTTAGATTTAAATTATATCAAGATTTAAGGTATGTATAATTGAATGGTGTCCTCACAGGTTGCTAGGTAACTAACTTGGAATCACCCGCCCACCTCAGCTCCACTCACACTCCACGCCTTTAACCATTTGTGGGATGAGACACGTGTCAAACACTGACACAGGCGGTGGCCAGAGCTTGAAAATTTCAATAAACAACCCTCGAAAACCAACTTTTTATTCATCTTTCTGTATTTTATAAATATATTTAAAGCAGCGCTATCAAAGGTTTAATTTGTTAATCACATGAGGTTCAATGTGTTATTATGACCTTAGCTCAGCCATACTTTGGGGAATGAGTAAGAGGTCAAAGCTGCAGTGATGCTGTGGAAAGCAAGCAGAACCTGAAGTGCAGTTGTAATAATTTTACCCTGTGGAGGGAAGTAACACGCAACAAATCCCGAAAGAACCAAAAGAAGAAACCAGGCTGAAACAAATAAACGGATAAAGAAACAGGATTGCAAGTCAGATTATTCTCTCACTTATTTGCGTTTGCTGTCGTTGTGAAGTGAGTTAGCTTTCTGAGCAGCTGAGATGTAAGTAATGTAATAAGAGAAGTAAAACACTTGAAAAAATCCCTTCCGTTTGCATTAAAGTTTGTTAACGATGGATTAATGGCAGATGAATAATTAAGACTATTAACAAGCCTAAGTTAAACACATTAAGATGCAGTCACGATTCAATTACAAGGCTGTATGTTCAGAGAGCTTCTAGCTGCTAACATATACAGTAAGAGTTTACAGTTATTTCCAATAATAGCTAGCGAGTCAGCATTGGAATGATCAAATCCAGGGATGTTGGTGCAAATGAGAACTTTATGGTTTGTTATATGTTATATGAAAACTTGAGGTGAAGCAATAGTAATCAGTAAAGTGAAAAGCATGCTCCCGCTGCTCTTTCCGTTCAGGTGGGCGCGTCGTCCTTCTGCTTCTCTTGTAGTTTTCTGAGCTTCCTCCAACTAAGAGTCTTCTGCAAAGCGTCACAGGGAATCAGCTGATGAGACAGAAATAGTACTGCCACACACAAACACACACACAGCTTTCCCCTCCCCATCCTTGAGCAATGTATTCATAGTGGTGCTAATTAACAACTCAACACCAATGACTGGTGAGAGAGTGGAGACACACGAGGGAGAGATGGAGAGAACACAGGAGAAAGTGAAGAAAGTGAGGGAGAGTGAGGGGGAGGCCTTAGACTCGCTGAGCTGAATACTGTATGCAAGGCCGGAGGCAAAGGCAAACCCATACATGTGTATCTGTGCGTCTATGTCTGTGTCATTGTTTATATTTGCATGCCTGTGTGTGTGCACTCACACTTGTTTTGACAAGGCCACAGCTGGGCTAACCCACATCTGGCTCCCTGTCCCTGCTGGGCTGTGGTGCTGACCTAGAGAGAGGAGACAGCTCAGTCTGTTCACACCACTCGGACCCTCCAGGGGACCGTCTGCTGCGCCACATGCTAACACTAGGGCTGGTTCGAGTCGACGCCGAACAGAAGGTCTCAATTTGATTCGATTTGGTTTCAGAGATTTGTATTTCCTCAATATTTCACCTCTGCTTCTTACACCTTGCATATGTCTTTGCTTCTGTCTAGCTCTCCCCAGTCCTCATACTTTTTAAATCCAAAATGCTGCCAAACATCAGCTTTCAGGTGTGACGGCGCTCTCTGAGTTGAATCTTCTGTCATGTTTTAGATCAACCTCCCACGCTAACTAATCCCTTTGCGTGATCTCACGGGACTAGTCATGCGAAAGCAGTCTTGCATGACTGCAGTGCTGTTTCTAACAAGAGGATGCAGGAAATGGCGTGTATTTAAACAATCGATCCAAGGACTTTATGAGTCAGTGTTGGATCTTTCAAATTAGATCAATTTGCATCAGAAAATCTTTTTTTTTTTTAACCCAGCTGTGGCTAACACTGTTAGATAGTATCACACAAAGGTTGCTTTTTACTGTAATGAATAGTATAGTGGCTCACCATTTCAGATACTAGCCATTAGCGTCTGCTCTAGATTGTTTGTTTAGTTCTTGTGTGAGTCACAATAGACAAGAGCGCCAGACATACAACAATCAATCTGTAATATTCTAATGCTGACGCTGCCGTCCCGTTGTTCTAAAGTTTGAAAAGATAATTTCTTGCACATCTTCTCTGTTGTCATGCTTGTGCAAGTGTGCATTGTATTGGCTCCCTATTAAAATAATTCCCACACTTCTAACGATCGGGTTCAGGCTTCATCTGTCATTTTCAGCATTCCTGCCATCAGGAATCAGTATAACGAGGGAAGAATGTCGCACAAATTGATGTGTTTATGTAGCGTCCCTGCAACCCTAGTCCACTTGCCAGTATTAATTGTTTGCGAGAAGAGTCCATATGAATGGTCCCTTTTGTGGTATTCAGGTTGTTATGCGCTTGCTGACGCTTTCAGAAATGGTGGACGTGGATAGTTACTCTTTTTAAAATGTCTGAGGAAAATGTTGATTTTTGTAAACCTTTTCAGTAGTGTTTCACTACGTAAGTCCTTTCTAAGGCACGTGTATCTGAAGGCCTCCCAAAAATACCTGAGCACTCCTTCACCATTTGTGATCCCAGGCTTGGTGGCTGACCCCCGGGGAGTCGGCAGGCTTAGGCATGTAACCGTTGAACACAAAGTACATGTCCTTACTTGAGAGGACATGTTGCACAATGTCTTGTGAGAGACTATGCAGTGTGATTATGTTATTATCTATGTGGTCAGGGCCTCTCACCAATCTCCAGCTGAGTTAAGCTAAAATCAAACGACTATATATTATATCTTTTAGATTTTTATTTTCATAATGACGGTAACACTTCCAAGTTTGCTGCACAAGTGTAAAAAAAGTATTTATGTTATTGGTTTAAAGTAAATGAATGTGGAACATTTAAGATTTCATTTCCTTTGAACAAAATTATACACGTTTAGTCCTAATGTCTGGGCTGATGCAGTCGAGGCCAGAACCTTGAGGACTGGACCAAGAAAGTCAGCTTGTGGCTGGCAACTGGCAGCCATTGTCTGGACTCTGCAACCCTGGCTTACTCAATGCAGTGCAAGACCATACACACTGATCAGGCATACCATTATGACCAACTTCCTAATATTGTGTTTGTCTTCCTTGTACCTCCAAAACAGTTGTGACTCATCAGAGAATGGACATGGGCCTTCTGGCAACAGAATGTTGTTAGTGGGGGCCTTTGGGTCCTATGGGTTGAGGGGAGGGGTCTCTGTGGATCAGGCTTGTTCCAGTGCATCCCACAGATACTTGATCAGTTTGGGATCTAGTGAATTTGGAGGCCAGGTCAACACCTTGTGCTGTTTTTAATGTTTTTTTTTTAGTTTTTCCTAAACTGTTTTTGTGTGCTTGTGTCAGGCTGCATCCTGCTAGGGATGGCTGCCGCCATCAAGGAGTGTCATTGCTATGGGGTGGGGGTGTCTGCTCTGGTCTAGGTGGATGTTACATGTCTAAGTAACATCTACACGAATGCCAGGTCCAAAAGTTTCCCAGCAGAACATTGAATTGTCACAAGATGGTCAATTCACTTCTCCTCTCAGTGGTTTTAATGTTGTGACTGATATACTGTAGATCATTTTGACTTGGTCACTGTAAAAGTAGCTTGCAAGCCAAAAAAGCCTGTGCACCCCTGAATTTAGGCTGACAACGGAGATTTATTTTTATATGAGGTACAGCTTTAACAGTGTGTGCTGAATTTGTTAAAAACGGTAGAAAAGACTCATGAAACGGTGGCTCTAAGAACAGGAACAGCTGGTGCACTGACACCCGCTGACACTTAGTGCTTGACGCCACCACGTTACCGTGACAACCGGCGGTGCACCCTCTGTTTCTGACAGCTGTTCCCATGGTGCCTGGACTCAGCTCAGCCCCTGGACTCCCATTGGCAGGATAGATAACTTCTCGGGGTCAGAGGTCACGTTTATGACGTTGATGCCGTGGCGATGTCATGTTGTTTTTCCGTCTGAAATATGGTTAAGGTTTGTCCTGTGTCCATTTATCATCATTGTCTTGAAAGTTAAATCAAAGCCTGCTTTAAGCATTTACAAGCAAAAACATACTTGAAAGTGCACACACTGATATCTGTGATCCTATTGGATACTTAATCGCAGTAGCTACAAGAGAATACCTCTTCAAAGCTTCGCACAGTCAAGCACAGCCATGGATAAAGAGCCCAGGATGGATGTAATGGTATGAAATCATGCTATTATGGTAGAGCGATGATCTTTATTATGTTTACCTATATGACTGAACTTTAAAGTGCCCTGGCCCTGCATTATAGATGGCACGGAGGCTTTGATGCGAAGTCCAGAGGGCATAATGGCTTGTTGTTACTGAATACAAAGCTTGTATCTAAACTGTAACCTTAACATCTATGTGAAGCTATTCCTCACGATTGCATTTTTCTACGTCACCAAGTCGCTGTCCCGTTTCCAGCCGTTCTCTGTGCCAGCCGATTGGCCAAGACGTGTCCCAAAGCGCCAGTCACCTCCCTGTTCCAACTGTGCATGGAGGCAGTCTGCTGCTGCAGCACAATGAGCCACAGAGAGCTAGGAAGGCTCCAGTGAAGAGAGCTTGGAAAGTTTCTATTTGACTGTATGCTTTTTGAGAATTGCTTAATGTTTTGTTTGGACGGCTTGCTTTTCAAAAAAGACAGGCGAAGACAGACCTTTTTTTAAAAAACAGTCCAGAACAACGCTGTTGCGGCACGGTTCCTGGACTTCGGATGGGTCATGGTGGAGGACCGTTATCTGTTTGATCATTTGTACCAGAAAAAGCTGCTGACAGACGATCAGGTGTTATGTTTTGGACCGGTTTCCGACCGAGCAGCTAAACAATACGCACAGGAGGACATGTCTGCCTTCAACAGACCCAGGTAATCGGTGTAAATTGAATACGTTTTGGGTTCTGAGCCGTTTTGACCAACTATTAAGCAAGAGCACTGTTCCTTGATAACCAGTAGGGTTTCCAACTGTCTATTCAGTGTTCAAAGACTTAGAATGAGTTCATCATTTCAAGTATGCAGAAGTGAATTGTGAATTCCATGCAATTTACACAGACACAACTGGAAAGTCAGCGTGCTGTCGGAGTCTTTACTAGAGTTTGCCTTCTTGCACAAACTGGCAAATTGGCTGCAATCTGTGAATGAAGCCATCTCCTTCCTGTCAACCTCTCTCTCAAGGAGCGGTAATTAAAGTTCCTGTCTGGGTTGCCATCATAGGGTTGCCATATATGCAAGCAATGCAATGCCAATGCAGTATTCCTTTGACAGTTCTGTTGAGACAACATTGTGGGTGTTTTCACATGGCCTGATTTGCAGTTCACACGTATTTCCATCTCAAGGGAGGGGAAAGGCTGTGAGCCAGAGAGCGCAAAACTGAGCTGGAGTTTCATTTAATTGCTTGTATGGTTTATTTATTTTTTGACAGGGACCATTCCAGTTGTTCTCTAATTACCAGATATTTTGCTCCACCTGAAACGTATTTCTCATGGACATGCATTAGAAGGCTTTTTGTTTCTAAAAGATTTAAAAATATTCAGTTTTTCAGATGTTCCTCCACGTCTTCTTCTGGTGCACTGATGTGTGAAGTTTATCAAAGTACGAAAAGTCTTCATGATGTACCTCTAATGGGCTATCTCCAACTTCTGTCTCTCCCCAGAACACTGCACCAGCAGTTTGAGAGCTACAAACAGGAGGTGCGTCGCATCGGGGCCGAGACGCGGCGCCAGCAGACCCAGCAGAAGGACGATGCGCCCACCTGCGGTATCTGCCGCAAGACCAAGTTTGCCGACGGCTGCGGACACCTCTGCTCCTACTGCCAGACCAAATTCTGCGCTCGCTGTGGAGGGCGGGTCTCTTTGCGTTCCAACAATGTGAGAAACTGACCTCCCTCACTTCTTTCCTCCTCCCTCTCGCGCTCATCTCATTCCCACTGTAGATAACGTACACTTGGTCCTTCTGCTTCTGTGTCCTCGTCACCATCTGCTTTTGGGTTTGTTTGTTATTTTTTGCTTTTCTGGTCACACTTTGGGGAGACCAAAGTGTATTGGAAGAATGGCTTGGCACCAGTCATCAGCCCTTCAAGGCTCGTTGTATGTCTCAGGCTGTAGTGTGGTGGAATGACGATAAGCTGAAGCACCTTAGCCCACGTGAAAATGAAACACAGCAGTTACAGCATCTGTGTTGTCGTTTGTCTCTTGTAAGCATGTCAGCCAATGATAGAGCTGCTCCTCACAAGCAACATGTCCAGGAAAGAAAGAAAAAAGGGCAACAACAAGGTGCAGATAGGACCTTAAAGTAAACGTATTACTCTGCAGAGAAGGATCTTAACTGTTCCAAGAAACTTTGTTCTTGTAGGATCCATCTGTTTACTGTCTATGTTCAGTTTGATCCAAACACTTCCAAACTAACCAGAAATTGGTTTAATTGCTTAAACTGGTTCCACTTGACAACATCGTACCTCAAGAAAGTTAAAGGAAAGTTTAGGGATGTACTCAAGCAAATGAGAACTCTTCAACCAATCGAGAGATCTGCATCAGTAAAATTGGACACCTACCCATATTCATATTATTTAGGAAAAACAATGTTGTTAGGTGATTCCAGCTCAAGAGCTATTGAAAGATTTTAATAATTTTTAAATCAATGCAGCCAAACCTTTTTTTGACGATTGGCATTGTTGGTTGTTGAGTCGCATTACTAAGCTCTTTTAACGATCAGATACTTAGTTTGATCCTGTTTTCTGACCCATTAATGTCCAGAGTCTGCAGTCAGAAGGTGGGAACGGGGGTGGAAGTGCTTGGGGACCGATGTTAAGACTATCATCAGACTTTTAGAAGCGACGAAGCAACTTGGATGAGGGGCGAAACCTCTAAAGAAAGTCAAGCTTGTTTTTTGGGATAGTTGTGATACCTATTTCCTTGGTGTCAGTTCAGAGGAAACTATAACTAAATGTTTGGCAGATGTTAAATAAGTCAGACCGAGCAGCCTGCATTAGGTCAGCACAAGGTTGTCTCATTATCTGAGCATTGAGAATTCAGAACCAACAAATTGACCAGTAGAGCTGGAGGTTACAACTCTATAGAAGACAGGGGCAGTGGGCACATTTCCTGACACCGTTACTTGCTGTTTTCCATTGCCATTAAGTTGTCATTTTGTTCCAGGGCGCTTTGAGCTAAATGCTAATATTATCATACTAACATGTTCACAATAAAACTGCTAAAATGCTAATGATTATAATTACAGGGTTAAACATCCTGGTTTAGCTTGTTGGCATTTTTAATTAGCACACAAGTATCAACAGCATAGCTACGTATAGCTGCGTCCGATGGGAATGTTAGTTGGTAATGTAGTTAAGTACTGAACATAATGGTGGAAAATTAAAGTAAACACATCAACAACTTATACCAACAATTCACTAAAACACTGACGGTAGCTAACACTAACAGCTCAAGAAGCCTTGCTAATATAAAACCATGATATAACTATTAATGTGATCCAGGTTGTGGCTTCTAAACCAAATATGTTTGCGCTATTTTAAGACCCGGCCCTTTTCCAACCAAGCATCGTCTGGGCTCCACTCCAGCCCATGAAAGAGGCCCTCCTTCTGGTTACCTTACCTGACTATGGACTCTCCACCCTCAGCCTGCTGGTCCCCAATCTGCTCAGTATCCGCCCATCCCAGCTGGGGCCAGGCTCACACGGGCGCTGCATGCTTGCAGAACTGAAAGACCCGTCAGAACAAGGGATAAAGATAGTATACCTGCTGGTAAAGTCATTAATATAACTTTAACAGGACGCAGGCAGCTACCTGGAAACTAAGAGAGGAGACTAACAGGATCTATAAATGAAACACATAAAACAAGAGACTTATGCGAAAGGAAATTATGCTTAAAATAGCATCAGTCAATCAGGCTTTTTTTTGAATAATTAATGTTTTAATATGGAATTTAATGCCATGAGATGTGATATGACTCCATTTGTAAGAGACATTTCAAAAGAACTCAGAGGCATTAGTACACTGTTCATAGCTTCAGTAGCGGTAGTTCACATTATTAGTGGGGTGCATTGATGTGAGAGTGTTTTTTGTGTCTGCGTCACTTTGACACAACGGATCAATGAATGAATGAGTTTGAATTAACTGGGATTAGAAGACATCAGCCTCAAAATCTATTTAATACATGCTTTATTTGCAGGTCATAATGCGGCTGTTCTCCGCTTGCCGCGTGAGGAATTATACTTGTATTGATTATTATAACTAGGTTTTACCCTTTCAAATCAAATGACAGATGATTGTTATTGCACAGATGTACAACGAAATTTAGTACAACTACTCAGTGTTACAAAAACAATAAAAATGCAGTATAAAATGATAAAAACAAAAGAAATAATTAAATAAAGCAGCAAGCAGTCGGTGCGCGCTGCCATCTTGGATTCTGATCTTTGCTTTTATTATACAGTGTTGCATTTAACCAAAACAAATCTTACAGCCTGGAAGCCACACCAACATCGCCTGCCTGCAATTTGTTTGCAAGTTGGTCTGGGGTCAAATCGGACAGAAGAGTAAATGCTCATTTAAAATACTGTGGGACATTGATGCTGTAACCTACGCATGTAGCCTACGCCGGTGCGAGCCATTTATACTTGTGCGCTCGTCAGTCTGGCTCGCTCTGTAACAACACCACCCAAACGCTAGTTGGCGCTGTGTCTATTTTGCTAGTCAACAATGGCGACTGAAATTTTGCCAAAGAAGAGTCGTACAAATGTTTATATCTCTGAATCTCCTCACTTAACCTTTCCTCGATGTGTTCCATCTTTATTGATCCAAAACAATCAATTTCGAAAATCGCAGAGATGGAGAAGCAGCCGGAAATACTGAAGCGGAAATACGACTACTACCAAGGCGACCAATCACAGCTCTAGCTGTCTGCGTTGCCGTGGCACGTAGTTACATTTCTGGTGAGGTGCACATCAGCTATGGCGTTAGGGTCTGTGTAGAGTCTGCGCTGTCGCTTTAGCTATGGTGTCAAATTGAAACAGTGATGTAGTCATACATGTCATCTGAGCTCAGTTTAATTTAATTACAGCAAAATGGCTCTGATTGGTTGTAGGACTATCCAATTGTTTGCAGAGGTGTTTCTTTGCAGTGGTTGAAATAAGCCCCACGTTAAAACCCAGGTACCATGTAAAGTGGCTACACCAGGCTACGTATTTTAATTGATGAAAATTTTCGAGGAACAAGAGAGCAGAATACGTCATTTGTGCTGCATTTCATTCCTGTCTGTGTGTTGGTGACCGGTCATGTGTGTGAAGTGTGGGAGTGATATGGTAGAAGTGACGCTCCTCTGGATTCAGCAGCGCTGGCCTTTGTTCCAAGTTGTTTTTCCAGCCAAGTAGAATAACAGTGTTAAGAGAGCTTTGTTCTATTACATAAAAAGTCTCTTCTGGCTACGGTGTGCTCATTTACTCCACATCAGCAGCACACTGCATTTCCCTCCTGTTGGCAGTTAGTCTTCCAGACAAACAGCACATTTACATTAGAATATAAACATACTGCAACTGCTTGTTTCATCAGATTTATTGTAATGAATGGACTACAGTGAATGGGTAAACAGGGAAGCCAGATTTTAAAGCTGCACATTAGAATACATTAGAAAAGGCTCAGTTCATCTAAATTACCAAAAGCCATAAAACATATTTTACCGTTTATGTGATTTGGATTTGTTCAGCCATATCCTGAGATATGACATTTGGCAGTGGTAACACATTAACACAAAGTGCCACAATAACATGTGATAGTCCTACAACCAATCAGTGCCATTTATTTCTAAACAAATTCACCTCCATATATTTCACTGTTTCTTTTTGAAAGGCAAACGAAGTGAATTTTTATTGTACCTTACAAGTTTCGGCTACTCTGTCTCTGTAGCCTTCATCAGCAAAATGAACCTCTTCAATATAAAATTCACCTCCACCGTGCTCAGATCACGTGTATGACTACATCACTGTTGCTCTTCTGTCCATTGTTACATAAAGCCTGTCCAAACAATTTGATCTTTGCCAGAGCATAATTAGTTCCCAACAAAGTGACTCCACACAAACTTCTGTGGTCAAGGAAAATTTGTGGCTGGCTTCGAGGCTATGAAAGGACCACAGAAGTGCCCGATTATATGTTTAAAAAGTGCCACATCACAAATACCAATACTAAATCTACACATCAGCCATGGCATTATGACCATCTTCCTCATAATGTGGTTTTCCCTCTTTTGCCACTCAAACAATCCTTGCCCATTGAGCCATGGAATTCACTAGAACTCTGAAGATGTGCTGTGGTAATTGACACCAAGACGTCAGCACCAGATCCTTCAAGTTGGACTTATCTGTCCAACATATCCCACATCTATATATATGCAGTATATATAAAAAAAGAACCGGCATGAACAATTTCAGTTGCAGTTGCTCGTCAGTTCGACTGGACCACATGGACCAACCTTCTCTCCAGTGAGCCATCACCACCCATGACCCTGTCTCTGGTTCACTTCTTTTCCTTCCTTGGGCAACTTTTGATAAATACGAACCACTGCAGACCAGGAACACCCCCAGAAGAGCTGCAGTTTTGAGGACAAAATATTCACTCGCTGCCTAATGTATCCCACCCACTAACAGGTGCCATGACAAATGCATCATTGTTATTTACTTCACTTGTCAGTGATCAGAATGTTATGGCTGATCAATGTCATTTCAAAACTCAACCATAAAAAGTACCTAAAACAGATATACAAGACCACACAATCTAATGTTTAAACAGTATGTATTGAGTTTATGACTTAACCACAGCCTTGTTTCTGAGCAAGCTCAGATGTCTTATTGCCTCTGAGTTGTGTTTTAAAAATACTTAAATGACAGTTTTCAGTTCTCAGATTACATCTTCCATGATGGAGGGCCTCTGTAAAACTGTGAATCAGCAAACAAAACCTCCGTTCCTTCTAAGCACCTTACAGGAATAATTCGTCACTTCCTACTGACAGAGCTGTGTAGTGCTGGCCCGTGCCCTGCAGAAGGCATCACAGCAGCATGATGACGATTCAGACTCCATCCAGACACTCATTACTCACAAGCCACATGGCTTAACCGCCATGTGATGATATAATAGAGATATTAATATGTCTCACACACACACATCAGATGTAATAGTTAATTGAAATGATCGTTTAACCCTGGCATTACTATGTGTAGTACGTTTATGAGAGCATAAGACAGGAACACGGTGCTTCATTCGAATATTTGGAAACTTTCAAAAGACACGTTTCATGGGTCTATTAATGTAGAAAAAGGATTTAGGAAGGGGCGTCGTGGAAGAATGTGCTCCATGTTGCTTGCAGGTCATGCCGAGATCATGCATGTCGCTGCAGCCTAGCATGTCAGCGGTCACATACATTCATCGTCCTCACCGCCCTCAGACTTTGTCACTGAATATGAAGTGTGTGTAACAATCCTGCAGAATGTAATTAACAAATATTTGCACCACATCCTCTGTCCCCTCTTTCTGCCTTTCCACCCCTTCTTTCCCCCCCAAATCTACCTGCTTTCACAAATTCACCCTCTCTGCATCTGTTCCTGTCTTTTATTTCTCTCCTTCCCTACCTTGCTCCACCTCCTCCCTCACTTTTCCCCCCTGCTACCTGGACTGCATGCCACAAAGGAGGACAAAGTGGTTAGCATCTTTTTTTTAATTTTATTTTATGTTCTCTCTGTCCTGTGAATGTGATGTTCGTGCCACCTGAAGGTATAAAAAATGCTGGCTGCGTTCACATCTGTTCCGATCTCTCGTCTGTTTACATGTAGATTCTGTCCTGGGATGGAGATGTCAGATGTTTCTATGTTTATAATTTCCCGGCTGAAAGGAAAGTGTTTGAAAACAACATGAGATGTTAGAGAGCGAGTAACATCGGATTGGAACGTAGCCAGTGTTTGCACAAATCCACTTATGGATTACTGACTTAACCGAACCGAGGGAGTCCCTGATAGTTCATGCAGTTTTTCTCCGAGAATTCACTGCTATCTGGGCTGGAGACACCTGGAGCTGTTGCATCCTCAGCGGTTTTTCTCCCATGTAAACCCTGACTAACTCTGTGTCCATTGTCTGTCTCCTCCCCCTGCAAAGTGTCTCATAGTGAAGGACAGGGTAAGACTTCCTAGGTGATGGATTTTGCTGCATGGGTCACTACTATTGTCCCCTCCCTCCACACTCGGGTCTGTGCTCATTCACAGTACCAGAACAGGAATTCAGACCCACCATCAGTTTTTGCCTCACTGATCAATGTGGATCAATATTTCTGAGAATGAATGCAGACCCTGCAAATCAACTGGCGGACAGAACAAGCATGAACCATAAGGCTGTCTGCAGGGGTGTCTGGCCCTTCTGACCCACCCTGACCCCTCTTCCTGTGGCTGTAGGCATGGCTGTGCTGGGAGTGGGGGATGAATATATTGTGATGAAAACAAAAAGGGGGTCTATGAGATTGGCATTTCAGCAGACATGTTTATAAGAAAGCACTTTAGCCTATAGACCTTTTATCTGAATGCATAATGAATGCACACTCATGCCTGTGCATGCTTTCCCTGCCTGTGTGTTTGAGACCAGACCAGCCTTGCCATGGGGAGACGGGACAGGCCCAGGTATATATGTTCCACTTGTCCACTTCCCCTCAATGCTTGGTCACTGCAAAATGTTGCGCAAAAGTGTTGTGGCTGCTGTAAATGTCAGAAATGGTGAAGATAAGTTTTTGTCATGCTGCCCTTGACGATCCAGGAGGAGGATTTATTGTTACTGTGCATATGCATCAAAGGTCAAAGGTCAATTTCAATCCCATATAGCAGGTGCATTGCACAGTGAGGCTAATCAGCAGTCACAATCGCTGACTATAATGACTAATCAGTATATGAAAGTAGAAGAACCATCCCTGACGGTACACATGTGTTTCCCTAAGAGTAGTTTTGGCAGTGCCCGAGTCCACTTAACTCCTAGCTGATTCAAAAATGGTCAAAGAGGTGGAGCATGTGGAGACCTGAGGTGTCGATGCCAAGATAGACAGCTAGCAGCTCCCACCTGTCACTGAAAGCAGCCATGCCCTTAACTCTGTACAACTTTAAGATTTAATATCATTTAAACAGGTGAGTTGTACCTAAACGCTAAACCCTCTAAACTTGACTAGTGGCCAATCTAGGAACTGCAGTTGTTTTGCCACTGCAGAGATTTCTTCTTTGTTTCTTCTTTTATTCTCCATTTTATAGAATGATCCAGGTGCTTTAAGAGTTAATGATGCTGGAATATGTTTGACTACATTAGCTTTTGCTTTAAAAAGAATAGTTTTAACTGTGCGAACTTTGCTTCCCTCTTGGTTAGGTCATCTTTTCAACTGGATTTTTCACCTGGTTGAATAAAATACAAATTTTTAACAGCTTTAACCTGCATTTATTGCAACAGCATGCTTACTCTAAAGGCTATTCTCTTCTAAAGTTAAGTCATGAGATGTATGTGTCCATCACATTCATATTTATTATGCTTTTGACAAGGTTCTCTTTTAAAAATCTGTCAAAAAAGTACAACAGACTGGACTCACATTCATGTCCTCAGAGATGGAAAATCAACTCAAAACCTGGTTCAGTACACAGATGGTCAGTCAAGGAAGCAAACAACGCACAAAAGGAGAAAGCAAGAACATAATAAAAAAACAACAAAAAAAAAAAACAGGCAAGGTCAAACAGTAGAGATTCACTACAAGATTAATGCTGTAACACTGGAGGAAAGATGCTGTGGCAGAGTAGGTGAAGAGAAGACAAAGACTACATAACACAAGGAGGCAAGGAGACACACAGGTGCCGGTAAGGGAGGGGTCAGGTATTCAACAGCAGCTGGAGACACAGGAGGGGTGAGGGGAAGTCAAGACACCTGAAACGAAAGGAGAGGTGAGAATTCAAAATGCTAAATTCAGAACTAAAACATAACTTAAGGCGCAGTTGACAGTGTCACAAAATCAGCATTAAATAAGATCAGCTAACAAAGAGATGGTTAAATTGTTAGCTTAAACTAATGAAAGTTGCTAGGTGTAATTCAACTTCAAATCTTGATGGTTAGACTTAGACTTAGATAGACTTTTCTGATCCACAAGGGAAGTTGCTTGGTCACAGTAGCTCAGTTGCGCATAAAAAAATTAATAAATAAATTCTTAAAAACCACTAGTAAAAAGAAAAATTGGTGTATGGTGTAGATGGGTAAAATAAAATAAAATAATGAAATAAATAAATGGTGAAATAAATAATATAAATGAAATAATAATATAAATGAGAAAATACAATAGTATAAGGAATAAAATACAAGATTTGCATATCTACAAGAAATAGAAGTAAATATACACTATACACATAACGATATATTTCAAAAATTACAGTCTAACTGTGACTAACTGTGGCATCGCTATGTTATGAAATGCACACTATGGTAGGAAGGAAGGATACTTACTTTACAGGTTGTGGCAAAATAGGTCTTGAGGAGAAGCTGATGTAAATTGTCTAGCGGTTTCTGTCAAAACGTTTTTTGCTGCTGTTATAACTTGATGTATTCGTTTATGTGTGTTTAATAGTAGCTCCAGATGGCTCCCAGAAACTGAACACACCGCTAACAATCTGTCTCCTTTGTAGAGGGGCACTGCCTCCCAGTGGAGAACAGACAGGCGCTGGGTCCTAACACTCACACATTACCTTCTCCAGTGCCGATGTAAAGGCTATTCTAAACCAAATGAATGCTTTCGTATTGTATGCACTTGCAGCTGCGTGGTCTCCTTACTTGTGTTACTTGTATTGGTGTCCCTGTTTTACGGCCTACACCATCCGACATTAACACACTCAGATTCACACTGATATTGCTCCACAAAACCTCTCTCGGTTAGTGCGTCAAGCTGACGCTGCACTTTTTGCGGGAAGGGAGGATGCACTGCATAATCTCAATCATGTTCCTCAGCACTAAGATGACTAACCCGCTGCTCTCCCCTCACACGCCTCTCCTCTCGGCTGGTACATCTCTGTATCTGTAGCAGAGTCTATAGCACTCTCTCTCTTTGTTCTCCGATTCTGTCCATTTCCATTTAACCCTCCTTTGTGTTCCTATTTCTGTCTTTACTCTCTTCCTCTGTGTCTACTCACACATCAAGACGCCATTGTATTAATCTATGTGTATATAAAACAGGGTGTTTATGATTCTGGCAAATGTGATGGGGGAACTTGGACTTTGAAGCCGACAGCAGCTCCAATAACAGGACCTCAATGACTGGAAGATTTAAATATCAGCTAAAGTTATAA
>JASGAT010388091.1:0-13090 GCA_030220025.1 Chelon auratus | reverse complement strand
ACCTTCTACAAGATGAGCACTAACAGATAACGGATGCATGAAAACTTCACTTTGAGAAGTTTTGAAAAGCAGACGGTTTTCTGGCTTATTCAGACTCCAGTTGGACTGGTTCCAGGACAGCTGTTCCTGGGGTTGACTAATCACCAAAGCATCACTGAAATCTGTCCAACCGGGCCAGTTTACAGACTTGGGCCGGAAAGACACTTCTCAGCAGGTTTACCTCGGTTGACCTACACGAGTTACTCTTAATGATCAGATTGCAGAAACACCAGCCGTTCTCGTTCATTAACTTACTCAAGATGCAAAAAGATTTCTGTTTTATAGTCTTTTTTTTTCAGATAAGCTGAAGTGCAGTTTTGCTTTTAAGAGTAACCATTTTTTAGCATTTTTTAATATATCTATTTAAAATAGCCCATTACAAACTGCCAGAACACTGTTAAAAATATATATAATATTATTAATAATAACGAGATAACAGATGATGATGTAACATAAAGTTTACAGTCAACCAGATTATAGAATAAGGCCCCAAACACGGCAGCATTTAGCTGGCAATCCTCAAGTGTTTACTTTACAACTGTTAATGTGAAACTGGGTTAAAAGCGGATTAAATTGGATCTTCAGAAAGCTAATAGGCTTTAATTTACTCGAAAAAATAACTTTTTTCTCCTTAATTACTGCAGTGTCGAACATCTTTCTGGTATATTAGGTATAATGCACACTTGAGCATCTATTCACGAGCTCCAGATCTGTGTCTGCCAGTTCTTGAATCTAAATCTGCTGTATACTGTGTACTTGTGTGACGTTGGCAAAAAGAGAGAGAACGACAGAATGAAACAGAGAGAGAAATGGAGGGGCATCTGCGGAAACCCCCTTGAGGAAACAGCACACTCAGCTTTGTTCTTCATTGGGTTCTTGGGACTTTGAAGCAGCACCTGCTGTCTCCTCTTATACCTATACTATAAACCCTCTGACACAGCAGGAGATAGACAGTGACTGATTACCACGGCTGTGAATAGATCTTCAAATAAAATCATCTGAACCCTTTCATGCTCCCTCTGCTATATTCCCACTGCTCTCATACAGAAGGACACTACAATGAGTGAGCTGGCAGAGACCTCACTGTTTTGCCTGAGGACACTTTGTCAGCTGTTGTTTTGGTCAGTTTTACTGAGAGGCCAATCTGTTGCTTCTGTTTATTCATATAGTGTCAAATGAGAAAAAAAAAATGATACACAACGAGTGTGAGATATTTCAGTCCGACTGTAGTGGCTGTTTTCTATCAGATTGAATGGACTGAAGTTTCACTTGCTCACCGTCATTAAAATTGTTACTGTAGGTTTTGGGTTAACAGATGTAGAATTATCTTGATTTATGAGAAATCAATTAGCAGTTTAACATTGTACACAACCCCTGCTAGGTGCAAGAGTGTTAGACTCTATGATATAACCTACCTCGAGGTGGGCAAATAAGAAGAACGCTTACCTACAAGAATCACCGAGGAGGTCTCACAACATTATTAGAGTAGCATGATGCAAACATGCCTGCAGACAGGCTTAGTAGAAAGCAAGCAACAACTCTGACATCTATTTGTTGAGGTGTTTGTCATTTTTTTCTGCTTTTTTTACGAATTTAGTCACAGCAAAAATGTGAAAAGATGCCCACAAATTACAAGTTACCTAGCAACTAGTGCTATGAAGCAGGGCTATGGAGCTATGATTGTGTATCCTTTATTTACCAGAGAGCAAGTTCCCAGCTGATGAACATTACTTTCAACGTCAGCCAGAAAACTTGAATTAAAATGTTATTTTGAATGAAAGGCATATAGCAAAAAGGACAAATTTCAGCTAGGATAAATGTGGAAGTTTCAGAGCAGGTTAAGCTCATCTGTACGCTGAATAACAGGCTCAGCACCACGGACAGCGTTCAAAGGCCAGAGCTCAGCACCAAGGACAGCGCCACGGGCACAAAACTCAAGTCAAGTGTGGCAGAGTGTCTTTTTTCCAGTCCAGGTGCTCCGGTCCACAGGATCATGGACCCGGAGACACAGCTGACCGCACAATAATAAGCAGCACAGCCTTTTTATACAGAAGGAAGCCTCTGGTCGTACGAAGAAATAGTGGATAGGTTCCACAGGTGTAACCAACCCAATAAAACAGGGAAGTCTCACTCAGCATTTGGTTTTTCTTTCCTCACAGCAGGACAGATGGATTCCTACCGCCTGACAAACACTAAAGTTTCAACCCAAGAATTTCCCCTGTTGTATTTGTAGAGATGTTATGTTCTAATGTAATTATGACAAACAATCCAATTATAATCTTCTTACTGTCCTAATGTAGGTCATACATGTATATCAATCAAATGGCATACTTCTGGTCTTACAGCTGTTAGCACTGGAAACATGCTACAGTCAGTTGTGGCCTCCTGGGGCAATCTAGCCTGGAAACCAGCTCAAACTTCCTCCTGAAACAAAGGTTTTTGTGGGTTAAAGCTGGTTGTTTAGAACTGATTATGCCCATGCAAAGATCTGCCGGGCCAATCAAACTGTTTGCACGGGCTTTATGGTCATAAGAGTAGGATCCCTTCCTCTCGTTGTGTCCCACAGTCGGTACATTTTTCTTGTAATTCCTCTTCTTTCTCTACTTTCAGCGCAAATGAGGTAAAACACTTCGGAAGTGATGTGTCAAATAAAAGGAACGTTGTTCAAAGCAAACGACAAATGAGTCCTGATCTCTGAGAGGAAGGAGAGCGTGGGCAGTTCTGCAAGTTTAAGCCGTGTGTTTCCTTCGCGGGAATGCACCTGATTAGGATTAGATGCATCTGATTAGGCTGAACTTCGGTTTATATTAGCAGAAGACTGAACTTTCCTGGTTTCTTTAGTAATCACTGGTGGGAACATATCCACCTACAGAGTGGGATGACTCATTTCAGAAGTCCGTACAACTCTTTACCCAAAAAAGAAAAAGCAAGTGAGCAATATATTTATGAAAATGGTGCCCAAACATGAGATAACCATCACCATTCAACCCACTACTGGCTCTAAATCAGAAATACGCAAGAGGGAGATCCATAGTTTTTAGTCATATAATAACATTCCTGTGTAATTATGGAATTTAATGATAGGAGAAGTTACCATGTAATGAGGGAGTAGATTGTTGACATTTTTTTTTAGATGTTCCAAACCCGTTTTCGAGTGAACCTAGATTACATGTATTCAGCAGGAGAAAAACCCTTTTATACAAGTTCCAGTCAAGTGACATGTAGTCAAACATTCCTGCGACTGTGAAAGGATCACACATGACAGGGGAGTGTGATGGATAGCAAGTAGCTGTGCTGGATGCTAATTTAGACACACCGCAGAGCTTTGGCTCACTGAGCCATGCGAACCTTGTTATCTAACGCACCCAGGGACACCTCTGCTCTATTGATTTCTGCACCTACTACTAAGCGAGGGATCCGGCACATGGGAGTTTTCTGCGCGAGCCATCTCAGCCTTATTTTAAAGATGTATTCTACCCAGGAAAGGCTTGCTGAGCACACCTTTCTCATTTTCAGCAGTGACCTCCTTCCTATTTACACGCACACACACACACACTCCCCAGTGAAAGGAGAGCAACACAGTTTAAAGTGCACCAGCTACACTGCAGCAAGTTAATGTGGTGCTTGCTACAAACAGGAACACATCTGTCACTCTCTCACCTTTAAAGTGAGTTTTTAAAAAGCCATCATATTAGGTCAAAACAGAGCCACACATCATGTTTAAAACCTGAATATCTTTTTTTTTTTTTTGCTTGTTGGTTTTTGGACTTATCAGTGTTGACAGCAAATGTTCATTAGTTTAACAATCCAGCAGTAGATGACAGAAGGAGTAATGGATAGTTTATAGTTGGATGGAGTAGTGACTGGATCAGGACAGTTATTGTAAAGCAAATAACAGCCCAGTATGACCATTTACCAGACATATGAATAAAGTATAAATGACGGTGGTTCAATGGTTAGCACTGCCATCTAACAGCAAAAAGTAGGGTTTAAAACACTGAGGTCTTTCTGTGGGGAGTTGGCATATTCTTCCTGTGGGTTCCCTGACTTCCTCTGTGGCCAAATGGACATTGCTCTCAGCTTCATATTACTCCACCTCTTCCCCAATGCCAGCTAAGACAGGCTCCAGCCCCTGCAGTCCTCTGTTTGTTTGTTTTTTGTTTTTTTGTACTTTACATTGTTGGATCTTGTTATTGGACCACATTTGCTTATCTTTGGAAAGAACCAGGCTGGTTGTTCTCATGTGTTTGCAGTTTGTTAGCTAAGCTAAGTTAGATAGGGTCAGCTTTGTATAAAGTTAACAAATATGACTGTGAAACTTCTTACTTACCCTTGGCAAGAAATAACGAAACAAAAATCCATGCAAAAGGTTCAAGACAAATATGAGTAATATATATATATTTTTTTTTTTAGTTTCGTCTTTGGATTTGAGGAATGCCAAACAGGGAGCAGTGAGATGACTGATGGTTTGTGTAAGTCCTCTGTTGCACACTTGTTCCTCTACTGAGGCCAAACACCATTCATCTCAACACACACAGTCGGTAACAATGCCTCCTGACACATTTCTCACTTATTTGGACCCAAACATGTCAAAGCATGCACACATACGGGGCAAACTTCTCAAACAGACCATATGGACACACCACTCACATCACCCTCCGTCACCCCTCTTTCTGCAACATTAACACACACACACAAATATACCCCATACTGTGAGCGGTGGCCTCATTTATAATGAAAGTCAGCGAGAGCGAGAGAGGGAGAGGGAAAGGAGGGAGAGAGGTTTTAGCGGTCCCAGCAGCTTGCAGAGATTTGGAGATCAATCTTCACCATGCACACCAAGTAGGCATACACGAGAAACTGGCCCCAAGCTTCAGTGGCAACAAACCATAGATCTCTTTCTGTCTCCCACACACACCAGCACACAAACATGAAAAAAATAAGTAAAATAAAATAACATATTCATTCTCAAAGTTTTCCACAAAAGTAACACCACACTCAACTCCCATACAGCAACCTCCAACTGCAGTAATGAGACACAGGTAGACCGGTGAATGCACTGCACCACAAACAATGTGATCAGTGTAAATTCACATACAGAAACAGAAACAATTCACTTGAAGTTTACCGAAGATGAAATATGCAGGGTCCAGACACCTCAGATATATATCAACTTCTGCGGTCTTATCAGGTGAAAGCTCACCCTGAATGAATATACAGAAAAAGTGAAATCACTGAATACATCAAAACTGCTGTTTATGATGTGTTTTATATTGAAAAAGCAAAGGCACGGGCAATGCATAAAAATGAGGTGGTGCTAGACACATGTGGACAGCAAGAGCTGCAAAGAATGCAGAAAGATCTGGGGGGGGGGTTAAACATCATCCGTAACCTGGACTTGACAAGAATGTTTCAGTGCTGTACTAATACCTGTACACTGACAGGACCACAAGAAGTGGAATAAGGTGAATGATACCAATCATTAGTGAGTGAGTTAATCCTAAGAGAGCGTCAAATCCTAAGATGTGTAAAAGGGGAAGGAACTTTTTACTAATGCCTAGAGACAATTGGCAACATTAAACATTGAATACATGCAAGTTTGGATGTTATTTTTCTCGATCTACATTTTGTGGCCCCCTGATTAGGTACACCCATTCAACTGCTCATTAACACAAATCCTTATGTATGTACTGTATATGTATACATGGTCAAGTCAATCGGCTGAAGTTCAAACTGAGCATCACCAAGGAGAAGAACGGTGGATTTAAGGGACTTTAAGTGAACCTTAAGTAAATAATGCCATGTTCAAGCCACTGGTTTCTTGAACATGAGTTCCTTCCCCTCAAATGTCTTTGTTATGACGGTGTGTGTTGTCTACTTGTGTGGGGTTGTTCTTCCTCCCTGCCTGCAGGGGTTGCTGTTTTATTTTCTTGTTGTTTTTTTCAGCTCCCTGTGCGCTATCATGTGCTTTTAAAATGTTTTAAAAAATTGTTCTTAAGCAGTCCAGCTAAGTAGGGGTAAGAAGCAACTTTTATCTTCTTTATGTTTTCTCCTGTCTTAGGTCAGGGAGTCTAGGGAGAGTCTCCCCAATTTTAGAGTCTCCCCGTTTTTTATGCTAGTGTTGGCTACTTGTTTGGTTTGTTGTTTATTGGGCATGCTCACCTCAAAACTTAATATTGTGGCAAATAAAGATTGCTCTGGACTGCAAGTCAGTTGAAATACTGGCTGGTTCTTCTTTGGAGCAGGGAAAAGAGGGGAGTCACCGTTTCGGTTACGTATTGGTCTACCCTAGGCTGGTCCAATCCAACACAGTCACCAGATCTCACTACTATAGAGCACCCCTGGGATGTGATGGAACAGGAGATGATGAGGGTCATGTCAAATTGCCAGCAACTGCATGATGCTATCATGTCAATATGAATCAGACTCTGGCCATGGCCTGGCCATCTACAGTAGTATTTATATAATAGTTTATTTTGTTGGTTTGTTAGTAACAAGCCAGTTTTATTTTATGTTCTTCTGTCAGTCACATTATAGTGCTGACACACTTGAAAACAGTAAACAACTCTATTAAAATTATCGCAATTTTATATTAGCTTTTCAAATCACAATTTATGGTGGGTTAGTACCTGGTTTGATTTTCAGTTTAAGGCATTAATTTTGTAAGTCATCTGGAAAAATTGTATTAGTTCCCATGTGATAAATAACAAACAGACATTTCACGTCATTTCACTAAATTAAGTGCATTTGTTGAATAAAACGAGAGCCATGAACTTCATATCTTCTAGTCATAAAAGCTTATGAAGTGGCACTCAACACGGCAATCACTGAAATGTTTCCCTCTGTCTCTGAATCACAGACGCACTGTCAGCATATTATCCATCACTTCTTATCACATATCTGCTAATAACACAGTGGTTTTCCTCAGCATATACAACCATTTGTGACATGCACGCATGAATCAGAATTGGAATGAAAGCCATTTCAAAGTCCCCGTGTTGTCAGTAATCGGATGAGGCTACGTTCAAGTTATTTTGCACAGGGTCAGATTCAAAAATGTTAAACAAGAATAATAAAGAGATTGAAAAGACGTGATTCAACTAACTGCAAAAACTTTGTAAACTGTTCCTAAACAGAGAATAAACCTGTGTTAAGGCACAACAAAACCAGCTCTAATACAAAACCATTTCCCTGATTCAGTACCGCATTCTGCTTTAAAGGCATTTGCCTGAAGGTCAACTTCTTATCAGACAATCCGATTCCACGCAGACACAGAGAAGCAACCTGTTGAGAAGCTGATCAGCACGACTGAGTGCAAGCAACAAAAGTGAAAGTGGATTAAGGGGAGCCAAGACACTGTGCTTACTCACATCAGGGAAATCTAATTTGCTTGCTGAGAGGAAAATGAGTTCTCCTCATCTCAGTCTAAAAGCAAGGCTCATTCAGAGACTGCGCAGCTCCCCGTGGACATTCAGCATTCGCGGAAAACAGTAGTGAAGTAGGGGCTGGAAAAGTAAAGACAAAGAAGAAGAAGAAGAAGAAGGAGGAGGAGGAGGAGGAGGAGGAGGAGGAAGGAAGGTGAGGAGGACTAATGAGAAGATAACGGCAACCTCAGCAGGGGGCTAAACCTGAACACACATGCACGGAACTAAAGGCACAGACAAATTTAGACACCTGCAGGGACTCGCACATAAACCTGTTAAACACGCAAAAAAAAAGTCACGCATAGCTGCAAACACGGTGAAACGTGAAGAAACAAACTGTGCACATCGCTACCCATGAATGCATCGCGCACACCAAAGATAAACGATCAAAGAACACACACAGGGCAGAGTACAGTTCACACACACACACACACACACACACACACAGTGGCATCCTAGTTGGCAGCAGCCCACTCTCTGACACACATGAAAACACACAAACACACGCAAACACACACACACACACACACACACACACACACACGGTACCCTTGATTCGGCGTCTGATGACCCCTAAGCGGCACTTAAGCGAAACGGAGAACATCCTCTCTCCCTCTTTTTCCGTTTCTTGATTTTCTTCCTGCTTTCTTCCTCTCACTTCTCCTCCTCCTCTTCCTTCTCCTCAGTCAGACATAGTGTTTGGTGAGCGAAGGACAGCGACAGAGAGAGAGAGAGAGAGAGAGAGAGAGAGAGAGAGAGAGAGAAAGAGAGAGAGAGAGAGAGTGAAAGACAGCGGTATTGGATCTCTGGACGGTCACATGGTGAAGAGAGGGGAAAGAGAGAGACAGAGAAAGAGAGAGAGCAAACGAGTGCTTTTCTGTAACAGGGAGCAGAGATTACATAGTCCCCCCTCTCTCGCTGCATCTTTCACTTCTGTCTCTCACTCNTCTCTCTCTCTCTCTCTCTCTCTCTCCCTCTCTGTCTTTTTCACTCACACTCAAAGTCTTCCTCTGTGTTTTGATGTTACTTCTTTCTCATTCCCTTCCTCTCTTTCTCTTCTACATGCCAGCTTGTCTTTCCTTCCGATCCTCTTTAAGTGCACTTAGAGAGAGGTACTTCTTCTGGCTTCTTTGAATTTTAAGTCTCTTAGAATTTTATTTTTTTTTTCATTTGGTATTCTCCTTTTAGTCCTGTTCACTCGCTATTTGTTCTCTTTTTCATTTCAAAAGAAAATGATAGAGCCTGCCTGTCTTCTTTCTCACCTCCCTTCTTCTCCTATTTCACCAAGCTACTGATGGAGCACTGTCAGTCGATCAATCCAAACGTTCTGAATTAGCTCAAATGTTAGACGGATTGCTATGGAATTTAAGAAGACACTTCTGGCTACGGGTGAAATATCAGCACAACCTGAGGGATAACAGTGAAATACAAATATCCATGGTGCACAGAAGCATCCACGGGTGCAGTTTCTTTGCTCTGAGATATACTTACTTTTAACTCTGTGTTCACATGCACACGATTGGCCGCCTCATATCTTGCATCAGTTTGCAGCATCTATTGGTCACATCTTCAGAGGCAGTTTGCATGAAGAAGACCCAGTACAGTTACGAGCAGTAGGGGACGTGTCAGCTTGAGATGTGAATGGCAACCTTTGAAGATAGGCTTACAGTCACCCGCATCTGTTGGATTTATCACCACTGCACAGTCACAAAGATAGTGGGACAGAGCGAGACATCAGTGAAAATTAGTGGAGAAAAGTCTGAGTTTCTGTGCACTGCAGAAAATATGACGGACCGTGGATGAGCTTGGTCTGAAACGAATGCGTTGCCTGAGCTTTTACATTTTTTTCAGGGCCGCCCTTTTGAGAGCAATTTTCCCCAAAATAATACAATTAAATTAAAAATACCAAAGTTCCGTACAGCTTGAATTCTGTGAAACATCCAGTAACAGATGTAGTACACACTGCGCAAACACATGGTTAAAGCACAAGTACATTTCCAGCCGTGAGCTTGGAATACTCTCCTGCAACAGAGTTAATTGTTGTAAGCGATTATACCCGTGAGCATTCTGCTAAAGCGCCAGTTGGCGGCTACTCAGCCGTGTTGAGTTTCTCTTTGAGCCTTCAAACTTCTGGAAATGAGCGGCTCGTGTTGGAGTTGGAGCTAATACAGTTATTTTTACTGAAATTACTGCAAAAAAAGAGAGAAGACTTGTGTTCTAAAGGTAGACGCTGTGCAGAAGGTAGAAGGAGGGTGAATAGTCTAGCCACTGGATGTGAAAGTGCATGGACAGAGACTAAATCTGGCTTTAGTCTCTGTCCATTTAAAATTAATTTTCTTGGTCTTGACCCACCTACAGTAACAACAAGGTATGTTCTTACTGCAGGTAGTTTTGTTACACAAACTCTCTCTCTCTCTCTTTTTATATTGGTGTCTCTCAACCCCAACACTAATCTCCTCAGTCATTCTTTCTCTTGCAGTCATGCCTGTCTTTCTTCAATTCTGCAGGGCTCAAAGTCTTATGATTCACAACTTGCTCACCCTCACTATTTTCCTACACTCCATCAGGGTCTCTCTCCTTCCTAGTGTCATGGAAACGGTGTCGAGGGTAGCAGGAGGGGGTTTGGAGGTTAAGCTATAGCAAAATGACAGAGAGATCAAAGCCGTAAAAGCCTGGGCTCAAAAGAGGAAGAGAAGAATATAAGGATGAGGAGGTGGCGATGGCGGAGATGGACGGGGTACTGAAAGACAAGAATGGAGGAGAGGGATGAGGCAAGAGGTGGAGGGGAAAGAAGAAAGAGCAAAACGAAAGCAGCATTGAGGAGGAGAACGAGAAGCGAGGTAGAGGAAGTGAAGACAGCAACAAAGGAGAGACGGAGCAGGAAGTGGAGAAAAGGAAAAAAATGTGGACAACAGAAGACATGATGGGGGGGGGGCAGATACAAAAGTAAAGCTAAGAATGAAGCTGTTTAGTTGTCATGCGAGAGGAGGCAGATTACAGCCTAAGGAAGAAAGGGCGATGAAAAGGGGACAGATGGCTCAGCGAGAGGTGGAAAGGGAGGTACAGGTAACAGGTAATGAATGAGTGAACAGGATGTGCAGAGAGGGAACAAGAAACAAGAGGAAGAGGAGAAAAGAAAAGTGTTCGTGAGGAAGGTTTTTGAGAATGCCTCGTTTAAATTATAAATACTCTTTGAAAATAGTGTTCATAATTTCAGCGGGCCAGTTTACCTCACACTTCTGAAAAAGAGTGAAAGGGTTTGGAGTTTAAACACAGGAGTCAGAAGGAGTTGGCTCAGTCTCACAGTGATACTAAGTAGACCTACACCCACATAGCAACAGTCTATTTTAGGTAGCGTATGTTTGTTTTCCAGTCTTTCCTGTTTTATTATTGGGTATTAGCTGTAAAACAAGACGGCAACAATATCTCAGTGGTCCTCCGTGCTCTTGCGCTGTATTAAATGTACATTTAAAACCTTTTTAATAATTTCTTTCTATTTCTTTTTTCCCTTTTTTGTTTTAGATAGCCTCACTAGCAAAGCAATACAAAAGCAGTGGTGGGCTGAATAATGTTAAGAGGCATTGTTCCATTTTCCATTGAACATCTTTTGTTGTTGTTTTTTTTTCCCTTCCCGAACAGCCACAGAAATTATTAAATTCTGTTTTCGCAGAACTGAACTGAACAAATGGGATTATCATTGTGTTACACTATTCATATTAGCTTGGCATTTCTAATAAACCGGCGTTACGGCGTATACTGCAACTGTTCAACTGTGTCCGTTCATTAATTGTTACAAAATCTTATGACTGGATTCTAGTACTACACTGGAGTTTCAGTGGCATTTGTGCAGTTCTGTTCAAGGCAATAATAATAAAAATTAAAATAAATAAATGACTATATGAATAAATACAATCAGTAATGATGCAAGGCATTTTTTATTATTAAAGTTTTTGAAAAGATAAAACACTATATTTTTTCTTCTTTTTTTCTTTCTTTTAACCATATTCTGTTATTAGCATACATAGTGCTAGAATATAATTTAACTTCAGTGATTCCCAATGACTATCAGTAAATACAGCTTGTCATCTTGTAGAGCATCACCATTCATACTAACTTGCCCACCTACAACAGATTTAGGATCACCAATGAACCTAACATGCACTTCTATGAAATGTGAATGGAAACACAGCAGAGACAGACAAGGAGAACATGTTAACTGTGCACAGAAAGACCCCAGCCGGCCTGCAGCTTAGAACCAAGAACCTTTATGCCACAATGCAAACCATTCCCAAAGGTTGTTTCCACCTATTTAAAGCGGCAATGAAACCCTATGTAGTTTAGTTTTATAGGTCGATATAATAATAATAATAATAATAATAACAATAATAATCTTCTAGTACCCGGTTATTCCTGTTAAGGGTTGCGGGGTCTGCTGGAGTCCCGGGTCTGCTTTAGAATCACCAATTAACCTATTGAGCATGTCTTTAGATGGTGGGAGGAAGCCGGAGTACCTGGAGAGAACCCACGCAGACACAGGGAGAACATGCAAACTCCACACAGAAAGGCCCAGTCATCCCATGGATTCGAACCCGGGACCTTCTCGCTGTGAGGCATCAGTGCTAAACACCTCTCCACTGTGCCGCCCTAATAATAATAATAATACATTTTATTTATAGGCGCCTTTCACGACACTCAAGGTCACTGTACAAAATTGTTTAAAATAAAACACAATTAAAATACATGAAATAGTTAAAACACGATTTAAGTACACACAAGCATATATATAGAACATATAGTTACATACAAATGACTGATAGGATGGGAGATAGAAGTGAGACTATGTAATGGAGTAGGCATGTCGGAATAAATAAGTTTTGAGCTGAGACTTGAAGGTGGCGACTGAGTCTGAATTTTTTAAGTGTTACGGGAGGGCGTAACACTTACGCAGGGGGCTGAATGGCAGAAGGCTCTGGATCCCATGGTGGTCAAGCGAGTAGGTGGGAAGGTGAGTTGTTGTGGTGAGGATGACCTAAGAGTGCGGGCAGGAATGAGGTAAGTGGGTGGAAAGGTGGAGCTGGGTTTGGTGGACAAGCAGAGCTGGGTGTCATCCGCATAACAGTGGAAATTAATATTATACCTATGAAATATTTGGCCAAGAGGGGTGAGGTAGATGATGAATAAAAGAGGCCCATATGTGATATGTGAAGTAAAAAACTGCTAGAATGCAGTGCTGGCATTAGTGTTTCTATTAGCAACTGCTCTGGAGTCTCCGTTATTTTCTCAAAAGCAACAGATAGGGACACAACGACGACTCCCAGATTCTGACCACCAACCAACCATCAGACTAAATTAACAGGAGTAGTCCACATTATCAGTGACAGTGGGGAGAAGTTTTAACTATTGGCTGTATAATGAGTTTCCTCACCCTTGCCGTTTGGGTTTTTCAGTAAACATTGTGACAAGTCGACATATTCCACACAAATCGACGTAGTCGACAGTGACAAATCATTACAGCCCTAGCACATACACTCACCGGCCACTTTATTAGGTACACCTGTCCAACTGCTTGTTAACTTAAATTTCTAATCAGCCAATCACATGGCAGCAACTCAATGCATTTAGGCATG
>JASGAT010388090.1:0-11918 GCA_030220025.1 Chelon auratus | reverse complement strand
ATGATGCATAATTTGTTTAATCTGAATTCAAACTTAAGTGTAAAAACAAGTTATGGTTCCTCAGGAGGTTATGAGCCGTTCCTTGCCGGGCTGCAGCGACATTTGTTGTCAGCTAGTCAAGCTGTTTATCTGTTTCCAGTCCACAGAGGGGTATATATGTCTGCATCCAACTCTCGGCAGGACATTTTCCTGGACCATCTCCTCTAAAATCCCCGCGGTGAGAATGTTTGCGTGTTCCTACCTGCTGATCCGGACGGAGGTGGAGCTCCAGCTTTCTGCCATTCGGTTGCCTCCATGGCCATACGCCTGACAAAGACGTCGTCCACACACATCAGGATGTTCTCCGGCTTGATGTCCGTGTGGATGATTTTACACTTTGTGTGGAGGTAGTCCAGACCCTGCAGGACCTGCAAACACATAAACAGACACATTTTATTCCTAAATATACACATACACAGTCAGAAAATGCAAACACTGCCTCTGCCCCTGTGTAGATCTCCTTCTCTGTTTTTCTTACTATCATTCCTTCTCTCCCTCTCTGAGCCAAGCTAGCCCTTCCCCTAATGCCTGTTGCTGACTGAAGGCAGATAGGATAGGCTGTTAGTGTTCTTGTTTCATTGTTTCTTTCATTTGTTTCTGCCTAGAGGCTTTCAGACTGAAGCAAGCAGTCTCATTTAATTTCTGCTCATCTTCAATCCAGCTTTCGAGAGTCGAGAGGCTGACAGCGGCTGAAATGGCTCAGCGACTTCACATGCTGGTCAGGTGGCTGAGGGGAAAATGCCTCTTGGAAAATAGCTCTGGTACTAAAGTGTAAACAATTGCATGAACTTGTATTCATTATAGCTTGTGCATTTTAATATTCTTCTTGATCTACTGTCTGCTTTTCTCTTTTTACCCAGTCTTTCAGTATTTGGCATGTAGAAACTAGAAATTTTCTTAACCTACATCCCCAGCTAAATTAGGGATAGAAATATTTTACCAAGTCTCCATATTATAATACAATTCTGCATGTTATTTGAGGCTTCCCTTTTGCCTAAGAAGAGACCAGTAAAGCGGCTTCACTAACAAAGAGGAATGACGTGGCTAACATAACAAAGGTCGTTTCTTCTAAATAAGTCGATAGGTAGAACAGATGATCTCATCCAGTTTTTAAAAACTGCATAACTACTTTAATATTAAAATGACTTGTGACCTCTCAGGACAGAAACACTGGGCATTAAAACATGCTTTGCTTGCTGTAATCAATCCTCCTGTTCACACTGGACTGGTGATTCCAGTGTATGTGATAAAAGCCAGTGTAAAGACACGTTGCAAATGTTGGCTTATGAACCTTGATCTGTCTGAGTTATTCTAATCAAGTGGAAATCTTCTAAAAGTGCTGCAAAATCCCCTGTTTGTGTTACTATGCCCCCCACTTTAACTCATGAACGCTATCACTAGAAAACAAAGAGGGAATTCTTTAACATCAAGACTGTAACTTAGTTCTTCATATTAGCTACAGTTAAAGTCTGGATTTTGTTCCCCACCTCTTACACTGCAAGAATTTTACACAAACATACGGAAAAATCTGACCCTATCATTTAAAAGATACAACAACAGTACTGTAAATCAGTAAAGCTGGTTTGGAAGCAAAAACATTTTTACTTGAACATTTCCTCAATTCCCTCAGTTTTATAGCCTGTTAGTTTTTGTCCTTTGCAAACATGACACCCATACAAAAGAAAATGAACTACCCTTTATAAACTGACCGTGTTCACTGCAAACAGGAGCACGGGTGAAACAATAGCTCATCGATCAAGTGCCTCAGAAATCCATGATATTGAGCCAGCATGCTCAATAACAACGTCCTGCAGAGCTTCTATATGAAATCCAGACATTTATAATGTGGCAAGTTACACCTGTGTTTTTCTTCTGTGACAAGCCAAAATCTTTACAGAGAAAAATGTCTGTAGAAATAATCTATCATCATTATCACAATTTATTTATAATGTGCTGGATTTAGTATCATGAAAATTATTCAGATTTATTTTTGAATTCCCATGGCTTTAACATAATAATCTACTCATCAATATAATACTCCATCAGACAAACCCCCTCATGTATAAACATGACAATGGTAAAATAAGATAAGATTTATTCATCCCACAATGGGGAAATTGCAGTTTGCAACAGCATGCAGAAATGACAGAGATATAATAAATAATAGATATATTGCACATATTAGGAGTGCTCGTTGTGGAGCCTAACAACGAGCACTTAAGTAAGAGGTTCTGTTCGCTTAGTTTGTCACCTTATATCACCTCTTATGGAAATCTTTTACAGGTGCCTGGTTGCAGCGGTCAGGTGCACAATATTGTGCAAACACAGTCTATATGCTCATACCTATAAATACACTTGGTTTGTGTATGTGGGTATGTATGTGTGTGTGTGTCCTCACCTGTCTGATAATGCTCTTGACACACGGCAGCGGCAGACCTTGGTAGTTGGATTTAATAATCCATTTCAGCAGGTGATGACCCAGCACCTCAAACACCATACACACATCTGGGACGGGGAGTCAAGGGCTCACAACATCACATCTCAAGTCACTCGACACACATACTAGCACTCCTGATGAGGATACGTATGCCGTTGACTCCAGAGATCTTGAAGTCATCTATCAGCTGAACCACCATGTCCTTGTTGGGGTCTCCGGGGTCACTCTCTCTCACCTGGGGGGCGACACAGACAATGAGATACAGTAAACCTGGCTGGGTGGAGGGGAAAATAAGGTGAAGGACAAACTGGAGGAAGAAGGGAATGAGATGACAGAAGGAGTCGGATGAAAAAGACGGTGGAAGAGGAAGAGAGACGGGTGTAGGAAATACAGATGATGAAAAAATGATTTCAAGATGACAGTCCTAAGCACCCACCGTGCAGGATAAATGAGCAGTGTTTCTTGTTAACAGATAGACAGAAAAGGAGTCGTGTGAAGTGTCAAAAGGGGAGGTGAGGAAAGAAACAGATGAAAACCAAGCTGGCTGGAACCCAGACCAGAGCGACATGGACGGAAAGAAAGAAACAAAACTCCCCAACACCAAAATGTCAAACTAATCAGATTCTCACACATCGCAGCAGTTTGATCTCATCCAGGGCCGTCTCTGTGTAATGCTGGGCGCTCTTCACCACCTTCATCGCCACAAAGTTCTTCACTCTGTAACGACACATTAACACAACTTTAGACTGACTCACGCACAAAGAGGATGTTGAAGCCATCAGTGCTGATTAATGCGGCCATGTGAGCGATGCATGAAAACAGGAGTTACCACGTGAACCAATAATAACCAGCAATGACAGCCTAAGCGTTGCTGGCTGTTGTTCACACTGCCCACACTGCCACTGGATATGCATGAGCTGTGCCACACTTTATTACAAGGAAAAAGTCTTACATTTGAGAAATGTAGCACCACTGACACAACTCTCCGTCCTCAAACAGCGCAGACTAAAATCAACTGTTAATATGGCATTTCAACCATGCTACTGTTAGGTTGCGTGATGTTTTTTTGGGGGAAATAAAATCATATTCATGTACAACCATTATAATCATTAATAATCACGAAATGACTAATAAACTGAAATATCTGACGTTGGTGCATTAGTCAGCACTGTATCCTCACAGCAAGAATGTTCTTGGTTATGGACGGTGGATAACTTTCTACGTTTGCATGCTCTCTTTGTGCCTGTGGGGGCTTTCTCCAGATGCTCCAGTTTCCGCCCACAGTCCAAAAAACATGCTGGATAACTGATCTTTCTAAACTGGCTGTAGGTGTGTATGTGACTGAGAATGATTGTTTGTCTCTCACTGTTATAGACAGTGATGCACTGCCAACTGGGATGGGATGGATAGATGGATGGATGAAATACAGTATTTGATAGGTGCAGACTGAAGTGAAAAATCCTTTATCCTACTTATTTTCTGAAATGAAACAAACTGAAAAGAACATCTGCCAACAACATGCATTTTGAAATGCAGTGGAAAAAAGACAAATATCAGACAGATTCAACAATATAAGCAGCACATCAAAATGCACAATTCATAAGACTATTGAACAACAACTCATTAAATACGATTTGTACATCGACGGTTGAGACTGTTGACATTAAAAGATGAATGAAAGTAAAAAGAAGCAAACATACTGTACATGAGGGAGAAAAAACACAGTAAGCGTTCCTCTGACATCCTTTAATCAGCATAACGGTGACCCAGAGAAGATAACCGAGGGCCAGTACTAGTCACAGACTGTGAATGACTCGCCTACCGTCACCCAACTCCAACTAGCTTTTGACCACCATTATTGTAATTAACACCAGCGACATGAGTAAATGAGTTTGTGCGTGTGCGCGTGATTCAGTGAAAGGTGACACTGGGTTGATGATACTGTCATCCATCCACCACGGTTGCCACGTGAACACGGCAAACAACATTACAGTGCAAATGGAAGGCTTTGCCGCCGGAGCCGGGTGGTGTTAGTTGCAGCTGTCACTGTGGTGACGTGCCAGATCCCGTCAACAAGTGCATGTGCGGTGCGTGTGGTTTATGTGTCGTGCGCATGTGACAGCAAGGTGAGGCGAAGGACGGCAAGAGGAGCCTCTATGTTCATGTCTGTATGTGAGACCTTGTGTTATTGTGTGGCAGGTGTTTTTTCTGGATCATGCCATATCTGTGGTGAGTGCGTGTGCATCTTTAGAGTCTCTACGCACAAGAGAAGCACAATTTCAAAGTCTATACCGTTCTATATAATATGCATGTGTTTGTGTGTCTGTGAGTGTGTGTGTGTGACTCACTGTATGTCCCAGCAGAGCCATACGGTGGAAAAGTGGCCCCACCCCAACTTCCTGATCACATGGTACCTCCCGTTGAACAAATCTCCAATCTTCACCGGATGGTACCCTCCTGAGAGAGATAAAGCGAGAGAAGATGAAGGTTACGGGCGACTATAAGGGATAACCAGGCAATGACATGGAATCCATTAGTGAGTAAGAAGTGAAGGTAGAGCAGCAGCAGACAACGATGGAGGTCATACAGACAGCATGTGGAACGGAGGAGTGTTGTGGAAACAGTGAAGCAGCACATTGACAAAAAAGAGGGAACATTTCACTGAAGACAGTTGGTTTCCTATTAGGTACATCTAACAAATACAACGTGCAATAAATCCTCATTCCTTTATGATAGGTGATTTTTATTGAAACTCTCTTTAGAGGATTTGGTGCTGTTGAATCATTGTGCTTCTGAAGGTTAATCTGCTTTACTGCAGGGCTGTTGTATAACATTCATTAAGTTAGGTGTCACTGATAACCTGGTGACTGAGTGTAAGTTGCTGCTACCTATGATCAATAAATCCTTCAAAAGCCCAAATCAAGTCATTCAAGTACAAATGCCAAATATTTGCTGGCTCCAGCTTCTCAAACACGATGATTTCTTTATCTTATATGATAGAAAACCAAATACATTCTATCTTTTGGACTGTTCTTCAAGCAAAATAAGACATCTGGTTGTCACCTTGGATTTGGAGATATAATGACACATTGATCATAAAAATGACCTGCAGATTAATCGATCAATGAGCCGTGAAAGTTTCACATACTGAAGCAAATAGTTGTACAGGCCTTCATTGTGCAGTTTTTTCATCATTCACTGGGCATCCAGTGAACACTGCTCAAAAGCACAAAGCCCCATGATTCTTTCTGTGTGAATCACTTGATCGTGACACTACAGCTGCAACAGCTGTTTTGCAGCCTGAGTGAATACAGATCAGTACAGTGAAAAAAACAAGGGAAGAAAATTACTTATAATCACTTAACTCCGCATTTGTCATAGTTAACTTAAGAAAGTTTGGCGTACTAAACTACAAAGACTGCTACTGTTAATCATTACGTTATGATTAATATACTATATATGCACTTTTCCTAAAATATTTCAAAATGCAGAACAGAGTGTTTTAAAGTTTGTGACATGTTAAGGGATAAAACCTTTGAAAAGTAGTCAAAATACAGAAGAGAGATGTGATCGTTCTCTTTTCTTTTGGTTTTTCATCTTACTCAAGTGCGATCTAAACGGCTGGCCGTGCTTCACCCAAAATGGGATCCAAATGAAGTGTTTTCCGACACAAAAACATCAGAAAAAAAGCTTCTCTTTGGCACATGATCAAAATACATCACTGATTGCAGCGGCATAAAAATTTAAACATGCTTTACTACTTTTTCCAGCATCTATGAAAGCTTCTTCTGTATTTACAGAACAGCGCATCCTTTTGAAATGTGGCCGTGCTGTAATGAATGCACTGAAAGTCATATAAATGCCTTTATAATGGCGAATCACTGCAGGAAACCAGACTATTGCAACCAAACAACCTTGAAACACTTGTGAGACACACATGGCTATGCATATACTGCTGCCAATCCTATTGGGACCGAGGGAGGAACGAGGGAGGAAGAGCAAACACAGACACAGACATGGAGAGGAGACAGTGTGGGACAGGGCAGCCACTGTCGAGCTCTGTACGACATATGTAGAGAGTGGAAGTAACAGAATGGGGCAGATGTCTGCAGTATGTATGTGTGAGTGTGTGTGTCTGTTTGTGTGCGTTCTGACCTTTGCAGTAGTCCGCGGGATCCTCCTGCTCCTCATCGTCGGAGCCCAGGATCTCCTCCTCTGGCTCCGGGGGCCCTGCCGGCTCAGGGGGAGGTGGAGGGGGCGGCGGGGGAGGAGGGGCACTTACCGGGGCTTTCTGCTGGGTCTCAGGCCTGAGAACACAACAGTGGGCCAAAAGTTAGGATTTTCTTCACAGTTTTTTTCGGTGCTTCTAGCCGTGACTCACATAAAGTGCAACCAAAGACTGAGATTTAAGTGCAGATGACTAATACCAAAATAATAACTTATGACATTCTCATATATAGTACAAATGTCGGCTCTTGAAATGTGCGTTGGTGACTGGCATCAGGGCCGAGTTCATAAAAGCTTTTACATTCACTGTTCGGAACACACTGTGTCAGGCAGGTCTTTCCTGTAAGTGAAGTACTGTGTGTCATAATTTGAAATAAGTAAAAGAAAAAGAACTGCAGCTGGCAGAACCACCAGTAGTCAGTGTTGCTGAACAAATCTCATATTTAATCAACTGAACTTGGGATCAAGGACAGGGAATGTAGAACGAATAACAGCTTGCCAATAAAATTGTATATATATCAAAGCATTCTCCGCCAGTAGACCACAGAACATGCTTAAATAAATACCTTTATATGCCTAAAAAAATTAACTACTAATTAAGGGGGGAATGCATAGATTAAGGCACGCATTCATTTGTGAAACCAAAAACTAAAAGAATAAAAAATGTCTGACAAGTGAAATATTGAAGATTTTTCAAAAAAAACAAACCAAACAAGGATCTTATTACTCTGACAACCCAAACACAGTGGCTTTCATTTGCTAAATACACTATACAATTGTACAGTTTGTTTTAAAATGATAAACTCTGGACTGACAATAGAGCAACAAAACGAGAAGCTGTTTCCATGTGACGAGACGTAGCTGATGCTAAATAAATTAAAAAATGCTAAAGCTACAATATTATCTTTAAATGACGGTCTAACTTTGAGGTTTTCAAAATAAAACTGAAAAGACTTGACTGAAATATTGTGCTTTTAAAGATAGTTTAATACATTCAATAAAATTGATATGCTTGAAATGCAATTAAATAGCTTTATCGTGAAGTCTACTATTGATTTAAGACTTAGAACATAACCGCAGTTGGGAAATGGACAGAAATTATTTTTGCAGCTCAAAGACAGTCAGGTTGAGCCAATCCACACCCACCCAACACCTCAGACATGAATCAGCAGAAAATGTTCACCATCTAAAATCAGACAGAAAAAAAGCTATTTTCAGTCCTGGAGAAATCTATTACTACTGTATGTAAAACTACCACAAAGTTTGCTTTTCGCAGTCTATTTCCAGTGCTTTCTGTCACCAGCCATGTTCCACTTTGCTTCCATTGTCTGAAACAGAGCTGAGCCCATGAGAGGAAAAACACTAAATAGGCTGCAGAGCACAGGCTGGCTCCCTGTCCTGGCCTGGCTACAATATGAGCATTTAGCTGGCACTCTTATCCGGGGCGACGTACAATGATTGATCAGGCAGGGGGCTCAGGGTTTTGCTTGAGGACGCGGCGGCGGCACACATGGCTATTTGTGGAGACTTTGGGAACATGCTTGTAACCTTTCCTATTTTAGCCAAGCTACCACTTTGCTGCTTGTCTGAAGTCTTTGCAAACCATCACATGGCTCTTCAGACAGACCACATTTTATGCACGTGGTCTATTGCGGTCTCATTAGCTCCCAGTCCATTACTAAGGTGAGCCTGAGAAAACCCAAGAGTTGCTTATTTCCAAGCTGTTACAGAGCTAAATTATCATTTGTTAGGAGTCGTGTTTCTGGCCACCTAATGAATGCAAGTCCAATATTCACCCTCCGTTTTTGGCCTCCAAGAGCTCCTGAGGGAAATATCTGGCCCTTTAGCTGCTAAATGCTCCACTTTGGTGTTTGGTGCTGGGCAGGTAGTGCACAGTGTGTCTTTAGAGCTTTCCCACTGAAATCTGCTGCTTGCTACGACCAAAACAACACTATGAAGCAGTGACAGCGAGCCAAAACATTAGAAATGAGAGAACGCCAAACAAACAGCTGAAACTACCGAGCTCTATAAAGCACAGAGGAGCAGCTCGGTTTTTCCCTTTCACATTGTTTCACATGAATGTTCACATCTTCAATCGATCTAACATTTCCTCAACGTGCCTCAGTCGAAACTTCACCTTAAGAAAACAGAAACTGTGATTCAATTGTGAGACTGAATCAGACAACAAAGCAAAGGCTAAAAGAGGTCAGCAAACACTTTGTACTCAATGTCTCCTTGCAGGGCCGGCTAAATTAAGAGGGAAAAAAAAGAAAAACATATACACACACAAAGCCAGAGCTTGTGAGCCGTTATAAAATCGCGGTCACAGGCGCAGACACATGATGGAGCCTCTTGGTGCGTTGCCATGGCAACTGCAGAGCGAGGCGGGGGTGGGGCGGGCGGTGGTGGTGGTGGTGGTGGTGATGGTGGGGATCCAGGACTCAAAGCGTTAACGTGGCGGGGGCAAGGCCAGCACACACACTCACACGATGCAGCAGCTAAAGACGGCAGCTATGCTAACTTGGCATTGAGATTTCATTGCAATTTTACAACACACACACGCATTCGAGGGCTGTGTCCTTGCAGTAGGGTGCTGCTTCTTTACCAAAGCAGTCACGTAGGGTGTCATACATCACATCTATAAGCCCGGTGCTTTTATACGGCTCCTCTTGCCGTCGGCTGTACGAACACTTAGCCCCACCATAACTTTCTGGACCCGAGCCGAGCAGTAAAAACATTAAGACAGCACAGACGCCACTGTCTGAAAGACGGGCAGAGGAGAGACGGCGGCAGAATAAAAAGCAAGGTGAAAAGTGACAGAAAGAGGGGAGATGGGTGAAGAGAAACAAGGCAGAGGGAGACTTAAGAAAGAAACAGAAGCCAGAGAGAAGTCTGAAAAAAAGATAAACAGCAAGAGCCAGACAGAGAGACAAACACATTATGCAGGGAAATACTGAAACTGATACAGAGAGACAGAGATGAGGACAGTATAAAGAGAGGGAAGAAAGAAGCAGACAAACACAAGCAGAGATAGAAAAACAGAAAGAGAGAAGGAGGCTGACAAGACCGGTCAGAACAAAATGGAGACAGAGGAAAACAGAGGCAACACACAGAGAAGGAGGCTGCCCAGAGAAAGAATAAAAATCTATCGCATACATCGTACTCCTTCAATGAGTCTGAAAAACAGGTGGAGAGATGATTATTGCTGAGCAAGTGGAAAGCAGCAGCATTAACAAACAGCAGGCTGTCAACAAGCTCATCCCCCAGCACTAAGACACAGCGCTGAACTCAGGTCATTACCTTCAGACACACACATACACGACATTCTTCTCATTCATGAACCCACCGAGTATGTTTCATCTTTTCTTTCAGTCGTTCATTCTTTGTGCTTTTTAAGAGCAGTTTTAAAAGTGCATGTTTGTTTAATATCCTCTACAGAAACTAGACATTTTGCACTCTTCTTTACAATTGCTGTTTATGAATCAAATTTCTTTAAAACTGTAAAAAAAAATACTGTATACTAAACCAACCCCCCACAATTGGTGTATTCTGTGACTAAGAACGTGTCCATGAGATCCAATAGTGTGCAGGGCTCCATGCCAACCAATCTGCTGTGATTATTTCCCCCCACTGCTTAAAGGTGCACTAATCAATTTACTCCACTAATTAGCACTAATTGAAACACCAGAAGAACCAATTTGCTCCTCAACCACTGACTCTTCTCCACTTAGAAACAGCAGCTTTTACACCATCGGTTCTGCTCTTAAAATGTTATTCTGGGTTTATTCAGATTTTCATTCAATATCTGTCATTTTAAACCACAATGTAATTTTTAAACTAATAAATAATTACAATTTTTACAGAAAGTTTCAGATAAAAATATGCTTTGAAGATATAAAGAAGTACACCTAATGTTTTTGTTACAAGATTAATGGAGTTACGCTTGTATCTGTCAGCATCTTGTAATTACAAAGATCAATGTTGAGCATGACACGGAAATAAAAACAAATCCATAGTTTGTGCTTTTAGCTTTCAAATCTGATATCGCTTGAATATTTTATTCATTTTTTTTTCTGGTTAAATAGTTAAAAAATACATGCTATATGATATAAAGTCGTTTCATTCCTGAGCCTGGCCCCTTAAATGTTTTGTACATTTGTTTACCATAGTACTATAAAGGTTTACGACCATGACTTTGACAGCAGACCACTGTCACCATTGCGGGCATACCATGCGCGCGTAAGATGGTGACAGGTTGGACAAAATGAACCTAGCTTTGTAATGGAGGAGCTGATTATGAGGGTGGGATAAACACTCATCTCGATAATCACTGTGACAGGGATGTGTTTGTGGGTATGTGTGTGAAATTGCATTCCCTCAGTGCAACGGCAGAGAAGCAACTAGGAACAATAAGGAATGCTGTACGTGTATGGCACTAGTATTTTTGTGTTTATGTAGAGGCTCAATGTGCGCTTGTTCTGCTGACTCCTCATAGGGATTACTGCACACATGCAATAGTGTTTTGAATGCCTGTTTTAATGGTGTTTTTTTCTCAATAACCCACTCCAGTGCTAAGACACTGTTTTGTGATGGTATTGCTGTTCTAGTACATCTGACTGTGGAGCGCAGGTTGAGGCAGGACTCTTCCAGCCTTTTATAACTCTGTAGTGTGGAGGTAAATAACTGCAGAACGTGCCTTCCATCCCACAACATCTTGTTATGAGTGCAGACATGCCCAGACTGCTTCTTTACGCCCTCACCCAAGTGTTTGTGCACAAATGTGAACACGCACGCTACCAGTTTTCAGCCTCAGTCTTTCCACTCTCACGCCCCGCTACGGCATTTGCAGTCCTGGTGTTAAATTTCTTTTCATGCATTATGGATCTGACATTCTTTACTGATAATATCAACTACTAGTCTGGCTTTTGCCAGACTAAGTTAAATTTTTGAACTTAGTCTGGGGAGTCTGCCATGTAATTTCTACTGCACAAGAGGCGTGAACAACGGGCATAGTTCAAATGACTCTGTACTCTGTTGGATAGTCATTCACCAATCAGACCATCGATCCGGGTGACGTACTTTGCAGGGCGACGCGAAACTCGGCAAACACGTCTTTCTTTTGTATGAATTCTTCCAGTGCAAGTTTCTGTTCCATTTTCAAAGAAAACTTGCCTTTGAAATCTTTTAAAACAGCAGCGACAGCGGCGTCGACGGA
>JASGAT010388089.1:0-14454 GCA_030220025.1 Chelon auratus | reverse complement strand
GCTCCGCCCCCTCCTTTTCTTTTGACCTCCACCTCCATCCAGTGTACTGTGTCACCTCCCCCGCCAAGGATGAGCGTTACCGAGCTCCCCCTCCCACCCCTCCAGGCTACCAGGGTCTGGCTCTGGGGGACCTCGGCCTCGCGGACGGAGTGGTGGTGGGCGGGCCGGGGGGCCTCCTCCCCCGGCCGCCTCACCTCAAACCGCCGGACTACAGCGTGGCCCTGCAGAGGAGCAAACTGCTGCAGAGCCCCGGGGCGGCCGGCGGTTTGGCTGAGGCTCGGAGGCTGGCCGGTACCCTTCACCACCAGGACGCCCGGACGGCCGGCTCCACGCAGGGTCACTCCAGACCGGCGAGCATCTGCCTCCCGCCGCAGGACCTGGCTGACAGCGAGGATGGTACGAGGATTTCCCTGTTGAGCAATACATGTTACTGGAGTCTGCTTTTCCATCACAAATTTAGATCATTAAACGTCTCAGTTTGAAACCTGCTAAAACGTCATCTCTTCCTTTTTTTTCCCCAGATGAACAAGTGTCAGCGGTGTGAAAGTCACTCACACGCACGGACCGAGTCGTGACGATCAGGCTTGGGACTAAACTTAGCTGCCTGACGTCGCCACGCGTCACCGGACGTCCTCCAAACCCGCCCTTCCCCTTTCCCCCTCGGGGTCCCGCGACCTCTCCACGCCTCCTCTTCTGGAACTCACACGATCACCTCCTTTTTTTTAAAACCCATTTCACCGAAACGGAGAAGAAAAGATTTTCGATTTCAGACTTTTTAGAAACTCTCGAACAAAGCGGGAAAGAGGTGATGGACGTCAAGGAGAGAGGAGAAAATAAAAAAAAATAAATAAAAAACCAAAAAGAAAAGAAGGAAAGAGTGACGATGATGACGCCTCATGAGAAGAAGTCGGCCTCTGTGGAAACAGACCACCGCGTACCTCCATTTTACACTCCATGCTCTCTTGTCTAAAAGTGTTTCATATTGTTTTTACGAATTTAAAATGTTGTACAGTGATTTTTTTCTTTTTTTTTTTTAATGTAAAGTGATTTTTTTTTGTTTTTTGTTGCATCTCCAAGCTTTCCTGTGAGAGGAGGAGCAGACAAAGGGATAAGAAGTCAAAGTGTAATAGCTTGAGAGGGATTTTTTTTTATTATTATTTTTGCAGATCAGCTCGAACGAATGTAGACGAATAAGAAAAAAAAAAAAAAAAAAGTGATTCTGAGATTTCTTTTAAGTGGCACTGATGGCGTAAAATCCACAGAACTAACAGCGGTTCCCGAGATCCAAACAAACCACATGCACAGCTACCGTACTTAACACTTCTGACTGCACTGGAGGTGAGGAAAGGCCCTCAGGAGCCGCCGCAAAGATCCCCCTCGCTGTATTTCCCGCTTCCTCTTCCAGAGGGTTGGGGGGAAAATGGCGACGGAGAGAGAGAGAGAGTAAAGCCTGTTTGTGTTTAGCACTTATTGTACATTGCTGAGCTTCTCCAGAAAAGAAGTCAAACGGCTTCTCTCTCTCGGTCTTGCGGTTTCTGATGGGGCGCTCCCCGCCGTCCGTCCGCCTCTCTTATTGCTCGTCCCGTCTGACATGAGGTACTTTTAGCGGCATGCTGCCTCCTGGATGTTCTATAAAAACTAAAAAAAAAAAAAAAAAACCTAAAAAAACAAACTGTATTAAATCTCGTTTTTAATGAGCTGAAGATCAAATGCCTTGCTGCTTCCCGTACAGTAAAAACGCGTGTTGTTAAATTAGCACAGTGTGCATGCCCGTACACTCACACCTGCACACCTTAGCGACAGAGAGCAGTGTTTACACCGACGCTTTTTTTTTTGTTTACAGTGTTTATTAGACCGGCCGTCCGTCGAGTCCCCGGGTTTTCGGTCGACCTTGTAAATTCGCTCGGCGGGAACAAACTCGCGGGCGTTTACCTCCGCCTCGTCTCGGCCTCCTTATTTAAAAGTCCATCTTTCGCCATTCCATGTCTTCGCAGAATATTTCGTGGACTATTTAAAAGCTTGAAAGTTGCGTATTATTTGTATCGAGCGGGGGGGGGGATAACTAAAAAATAAATAGAAAAGCAAACGATTTGTACATTCAGACGGGATGTAACGTAATCTCGGGGCAGTGGTGTAACTGGAAGCTCTTCTCCTTCTGCTGTTTATCTCTGTGACGCTTTCTTTTGTTTTTTTTGCCACACAAAGACTTGAAATGATGCTAATATATACAAGGCATATATATATATATGAATTTATATATATTTTTGTTGTTCCTTTGCCGTAAATTAATGTTAACTTGATCATGTATAGATGAGAGAAGAGATTCCTCTATAAAGGCTATTTTTGAATATTTTGTTATAAGAAATAATCCAAGGTTGTGATTGCCCTCTTTCTGTTATATATTTTTTTTTTGAGGGGGGAGGAAGGGGGGCAGGAGTCTTTAAAGTTAGTTTTTTTTGTCATTACTCGTGACATGTTTCCTCCCCTCGCTCCTTCTCTCTGTTGTTGGTGCCATTTCTGCTCCTTGAGTGTAATTGCTGCTGTGTTTTGGGATATGGCGGCGTCTGTTTGTTTGTGTGTGTGTGTGTGGTGAAATTACATTTGTGAGGTTTGGATCAACGTAGCATTTAGAAAAATAAAAACAAAATATTAGATCCAGTGCGGCGGCGAAGGCGCATGAGGACAAAAAGGCTCAGAAGTCGTCTTTTCCCGACGCGAGCTTCCTTCCTAGTTTGCGGTTTTGCTTTGATAGCGTCTGCCGGCGGAAAAGTTTGCGAGTCTGTTGTCGTTTCTGGTTTGCTCCAGCTCGGGCGGCGTGATTGAAAGGAGTTTTTGATTTCTGTTATATCCCGTCGCCGCCTGAATTGAACACAACAGGCCCTGCCTCTGCCGCCGCCGCCGCCGCCGCCATCATCTCCCTCGCTCTCTCTCTCTGAGACAGACAAACTTTCAACCTTTCTCCTCTCTGTGCTCGTCTAATGGATTTCACTCCATTACCCGAGAAGTTTTTATGAACCCTGAGCATCCACTGTGACCCTCATCCGGTTCCTTTTTTCCTTTTTTCTCTTTTTTTGGAAAATCTAAAAATCTTGAAACAGACTGAGAGTGAGAAACTGACAGTTTCTCTTTTTATTTGCACAGCTACGCTCCTCAGATCCGCAAATCAGTATTAAACGTTGTTTTTCTCTGAAGTTTTCTTGGCTTCCAATAGCTGTCCCACAATGTCCCCTAATGATTTTAGTTGTAGGTGCAAAGCATGAGACAAATAGTTTTATTGTGTTGAAATTAAACTCTGCTGCACATGTTGACCTTTCCAAGAAATTACAGATTGGTCAAACAACTTGTCCATTTAATTTTCCTCCTCCTCCTTCTTCTCAACGTATATGTTTTCCCATCTCCTCCCTCACCCGAAAAACCTTCCTTCCTTCCCGTCTGATTGTAATTTAGCCCCTCTCTCCCCCCGCCGTCCCCCTGCCGTGTTATTTGGAATGCAATAAGAGAGATGTGAATGTGTTCTTTTTCTTTTTATTGTTATTATTATTTTTTTTTTATTATTTTCATTCGTGGACATCTTTTGGCATTACAGCAGAAATGCACAACAATAAGCTTAAATGTGGTGAGTGAGCTGCACAATCTGTACAAAGAGGTATTAACTTGGTCTGTGGCTTCAAGTTTGCTTTCGTCTCACACTCCTAGCTGTTGTAACTTATGTCTTTTAGAAAGACAACATGATTTTGCTCGTACGCTTTTTATGTATTTTTTACGATTGTAAATAATTGTTATATTTTTCTTTAAGAGAATGTTTAAAAAAGGAAAAAATACCTTTTATTTCTCTGAGTCTACTGATATGAATTTGGACAATGAATAAAATGCTGAAAGAAATATTTTTTGTCTTTTTTTGTCTGCTGTTCGAAAGATCTAGTGCTTACACCAAACAGGCGTAACATTATGACCACCTTCCTAATATTGTGTAGGTCTCCCTCCATCAGAGACTGGACATGGGCCTTCTGAGGGTGTACTGTGGTGTCTGGCAACAGGATGTTGTTAGCAGGGGGCCTTTAGGTCCTATGGGTTGAGGGGAGGGGCCTCTGTGATCCCATTGTCCCACAGATACTTGATCAGTTTGGGATCTAGTGAATTTGGAAGCCAGGTCAACACCTTGTGCTGTTCTTCATGATTTTTTGAGTAAAGCGTTTTTGTGTGTGTGCCTGTGTCAGGCTGCATCCTGCTGGGGATGGCTGCTGCCATCAAGGAGTGTCATTGCTATGGGGTCGGGGTGCTTCATCTGGTCTAGGTGGGTGCTACATGTCTGTCAGTAACATCCACATGAATGAATGCCAGGTCCAAAACTTTCCCAGCAGAACACTGAATTGTCCCAAGATGGTCAATGTCATTCACGTCTCCTGTCATAATGTTATGGCTGATCAGTGTATATGAGTGATTTATGATACAAAATATGCTTTCAGTAAATGTCCTGCCTCCTGGATATTTTTATGACCATGTGATTTAGCAAAGTGCTTAACCTTAGCGTTTAGTATCTAAGGTTAAAGACCAGATTGTGGTCTGAAGAACTATAGTCATGCCTATAAAGTATTATGCAGCCCTTAGGCACAGCGGTGATTTGAGCTAAATGCTAACATCAGCTGACATTTAGCAGGTCTTTTTTTTCTCCCCCCAGTTCACCATCTTATTTTAGCAAAAGTTATTACGTCCTAAATGCTTGACAGGCCTCTAAAATGACTGATGTATGAAGTAATAAGTGTCAGTGAATGTGGTGCTTCCAGTATTGCGTATTTTATCAACATAGAAGAAGAATTCTTGAATGAATTCCTTTGTTTTCCTGTGACAGAATGTTTTTGGTCAAAAGCAGCTTTTTGTTTTTTTTAGTCTACTTCCACTTCTTCCTACTTTTGACCGCTAGGTCTTCGGACAAAAGAGAGAGTACGGGACCTCTCCTTGTGTTGTCCAGACGTCCTCGCTGCGGTACACCAGATCAGATCAGATCAGAGCAGGAGAGCGCCACGCCGCGCTCAGGGTCAGGCTCCGTTTATTACTCATTAAAGGTTTACTGTCACACAGAGGGGCATGCTGTGTGACCTGTCCGTGTGTGTGTGTGTGTAGGTGTGTGTGTGTGCACCGCTGGCTGCAGTGTACTGTGGTGCATTCCTACCTCGGATGCATGTCTGCAGGCTCAAGCAAGCTGAACCGTAACCGTCTGGGGAACATCTCAACACTTTTTCAAGTGGCTCGTCAGCATTTGCACACTGGTAGTGATTGAATTCTTGGAAACCTTCCTGAGTTTGTTTGCTGTCACTTAAAACCCAGTAGCAACTAAAGACCCTGACGGCTGTTATTGTAGGGATGAGAGAAAGCAATTAGAAGACCACGCAGCACAGGGGCTAATAAAAGGTCCCTCATCTATTCTACATGCAAGCAAGACACAAAGCAACTAGCATGTGTTTTGCGACTTTGTGATCGTTATGCATCTCTTTGTGGTCCTACTGCGTCCTGTTGCAGTTTTTGTTTTTGTTTTTTTATCTCTGCTTGCATTGGTTTTACACATATCATATATTTCTGGTCAGTTTGTTGAGCCTTTTTTCACGCACGTTCATTTTGCATTTTGTTTTTACTGGTCCGGTCATTTTGTGTGTCTCAGTGTTGGGTTGAATCTGCATACATCTCAGTTGGTCTGATTCCCATTGCAATTTTTTTGCTTCTCTTCGTCACAGATGTGCATATCTTTGCTGTTGTTTTGTCTCAGTTTGCGTGCATTTGTGTTCATTTTGCATCTATTTTTTGAGGGGTTTGGGATTTTCTGGACTTCTGAGTCTCTTTTTTGGTTGTTTTGCATCTCATCTCATCTAGTAGCAGTAGTTTTTGGTATTGAATTAGCATCTCTTTTTCATTGTTTTAATGTTGTTGCTCTTTCTACTTTGTACCGCACAGAAACTCTCAGGCCCAACTGGCTCATTGGGACTCTGGTGTCTCAGTAATCCAAAAATATAAAAAATATAAACTTGATTTGCATAGCACAGTTTGCATTTTAGTAAAAATGAGAGCTGAAGTGATCAAATCCGAAGCAAACAACTAAACTAAGCCTTTACTAACAGAGTCTGACGAGGAAAGACCAACTGGTTCAAGTCAGTAAACTCTCACACAATCTGACTTCCACTATCTGAGCAGTCTCTTTAAAGACGCTTTGTTCTTTTTCTTTTTTTTTTTTTTGCGATAAAGTTGGAACGATGTGTCATGGAGACGGGTCAGGGTGGACGGCACGTTAACCAGCATGTTCAAAGAGCCGGTCTCCCCACTTCAGAGAGAATATTCCACATCGACGAGAGAAGTGAAAGTTCAGCTCCGAGTGGAATTCCGCTGGAAACGAGTCGGTGAAATTACACACAGCTTCAATTATACATCACAAAGGGCGAAAAAGCCCCACTGGATGGATGGCAGGAGAGGAAATGTGGGGAAGCGAGGTAATATGTGCGCCGTGCATGCCCGTGTGCGTGTGTTTGTGCGTGTGTCTCCTGTTTTTGACTTTGAAGTTGTGACTTTCTCGTGAGCAGAAGTCGAGAGCAGGAGGTGGGGAAACGGAAACTCAACCACCTGAGGGTTTTTGAGCACACATGGAGGGGAGGGGGGGAGGGGGGTTCTTTTACCATATTCCTGTCTAAATGAAAATTTGTGAAGCAAAACAGTTTCGGAAAATATTCTGTCACCTGTAGTCTCGGCGCTGCCCTTGAGCGAACGTACTGTATACTGTATATGTGGGTGTGGATTTGATCTCTCATAGGTACACACTGTAAATGGGAAAATAAATTGGTTTGGTTGGTTGGTGTAAGTTGTTAGTTCTCTAGTATCTCAAACGTCTTTTATGTCTCTCTATGATCTTGAAGTCACCTTAAACACAATATTGTCTGATGACCTTTCTTCCGCCGGGGTGAGGAGAGGGTGTCCGGTAGATGAACCACAGAAATGGACCCTTGCTTTTTGCAGATGATGTGGTTCCCTTGGCTTTTATCAGACTGTGACCTTCAGTGTGAACCAGAATGGTTTGCAGATCAGTGTGAAGCGGTTCCAAAGAGTGCTAGCACCTTCAAATCTCTGGTCATGGTGTTCGGCCGGAAAACGGTGGATTGCTCTCTCCAGTTTCAGGGCGACTTCCTGCTCCAGGTGACGGAGTTGAAAGTATGGTATGAAGTATGGTATGGTGCAATGGAGCTGGAGATGGACAGACAGGTTGATGCGGCCGTTGAATGTCGTGGTGAAGAGGAAGCTGAGCTGTAGGGTAAAGCTTTCTTTTTACCAGCTGATCTACATTCCGAATCTCAGGTACCCCTTAAAAAAGGGGCCAGGTGAGGTAGTTCAGTCATCCGGTGAAGATGCCTCCTGGGCGTGTCACTTTACAGGTTTACTGGGCATGACAAGCTAGGAGGAGACCTTGGGGTAGACCCAGAACTCGCTGGAGGGATTAAATATCCTGTCTGGCATGGGAACGTCTCTGCATCCCAGAGGAAGAGCTGGAATGTGTTGCCGAGGAGAGGGACTTCTGGAATTCCGGAAGCCAGTTGCCACCACGACCCAACCTCGGGTAAGTGGAAGATATACCTAGTGCGACACATCCCCATAGGAAGAGCAGCGATGCGTTGCCGAGGAGAGGGACTTGTGGAATTCTGGAAGCCAGTTACCACTGTGACACAACCGAAGTGGAAAATCTTCCTAGGGCAACACATCCCCTAGGAAGAGCTGGAATGTGTTGCAGAGAAGAGGGACTTCTGGAATTCTGGAAACCTGTTGCCAGCACGACCCAACCTTGGATAGGTGGAAAATCTTCCTAGGGGCGACACATCTCCTAGGAAGAGCTGGAAAGTGTTGCCAAGGAGAGAGACGTTCCGGAATTCTGGAAGCCTGTTGTCACCATGACCCAGCCTTGGATAAATGGAAAACTGATGGATGGACATTAACTCTGGGGGCAATGGTCTATGTTTTGGGCTTCCAGTGTCCCCAGCAGATATTAGGACAACAGATTTCCAGTTCTGTATATCGGTCACTGTTCAGGGTCCAACTTACGCCAGATTTAAGCTTCTGTGTGGGATCTTTACGGTTGTTATGACATAGCTCTGTACCCTACGTCTTAGTTGGACGTGTGCTTATCCAGTTATGTACATCTTTTTTTCTGACAGAGTTCCTACCTTTCATTAGTGTTGTGATGCTGATAAGACTTCTGATCTTAGCCTGGTGTGGGTTTGGGTGTTCCAATCTTTACAAAGGGACCTTTGACAGTATATTTTGGGGTGTTGTCCTCCTAGTTGTACTTGGCGCCGGACATCCTGACGCCTTTACGCTTCAACCACCCTCACAAGTCAAAGGTCAGTCAGTGATCAACAACGCCACCTGAGAAGAGGTGAAAAACAACAGAGTCATCACTGAAGTCCATCTTCTTGTCCTTCACCTGCTCTGCCACGTGTTGCCTACGGTCAGTGGAGTCATATTTATTTATTTTTTTATGACGCTTGAACTTCAGCCAAATATTTGTACCCTTGATTCTTCTGGGGTTGAAATGAGAAAATTCTATCTTGACAGACCGTGACGTCTGCTCAGCTACCTGTATTAATTCCACTTCCCTTGGAAAAGTGAGATTCTGGTTAATTAGCAGCATCACACGTGAGATCTCGACTCGGAAATGTCAACCAGGTCTCGCCGCTGAAGGTTTGTGTTTATTTTGGAGAAACTGGCGCTTCACATGTTTAATTGTCAACAGTGTCGGTGAAAGACGACCTCAAGGGTAGGGGGCTCATCCCCAGCGCTGTAACTGTTAAAGTGTTAATTTAAATTCTCAAATTCAAACCCGAACCGAGGTTAGAAACACGATGGTCCTGGAAACACAAACATGCAAATGCGCCACACAAGAGCTGATTCCCTTTTCTTTTTTTGTCACTTTTCTAAGACTCGCTGGGCCGTCTGAGGGGCATTGAGACGCGGGTTGAGGTGACACTCTCTGGGGTCGTTCTGGCCATTTGTCACCAGTCCTCAAGGCTTCCTGCAGCTCGTAAAAAGGGTTGAGGTCAGCGTCCTTGCATCTCCCCGTCCTCAACGATGTCAGCAGTGCAGCACAGACAAATGACCTGACAAGACCACAGAATGTAACCTCATGTTTAAAAGGCCATAAGTAATCCTTCAAGTTCCTTTCCTTTCGTGTGCGTTTTACCTTTTCATGACATATAGGTGTCGGTTTTGAATCTGAAGGGATTAGATTTATGTGCTTTCACATGCTGGATTTGTTCTGCCTTAATGCTCATGGAAGATTTCACTGCTCCTCTTTCATTTTACCAGTCAGTCAGTCAGTCAGTTCAGTGCATAACAGCACAATTCAAAACATGTAACTGTCTGGTATTCGGTAAAATCCCATATAAACCTGCAAAGTCAATTCCAGCTGAAATTACAAGACAACTACTGTTTTTTTAATAATAATAATACATGTATAATAAATGTAAAAGATATATTAAAGAAAGTTGTTGACTCCGGTGGATGCCCTTACACTGACGGCCATGAGGGGGCAGTGCTGCATTACAGGAAACGCCTCATAAAGAAACGCTCTCCCTCTACATCTCCCCCATCCCCAGGCCTTAGGCGAGATTTGTAAGAGAAGGCTATTTGGGGAGCATATTTCCCACCAGAGGTCAGCCATCCTATTAAGGTGCAAATTACCAACACGTCGTCGTCCGTGCTGGAACAATGCAGTCCTGGCTTTGTGGAGATGATGGTTATGTCTTTCTCACCTGTCTTTGCCCCCTGTACAAAAAAAAAGTCTCCCTTCATCCTGTAACTGGTCGATGTTGGTTCCTAAACTTGGGCCTGCAACTCTGCAACTCCTCCGCAGTGATTATTTAACTGCTGGTTTTAATGAGCGATAGAGAATTTGCGTGTGTGTGAATTAGTGTCATACTTAAGATATATAATTATGTGTGTGTGTTTATGTGTGTGTTTGAATGTTCAGGGTTTGTAATCTGTCCTCTCTACCTTGCACATCATCATCATCTCCACACTCTCACTGACATTGTTACGGCAGAGTAATCAGCCACAACATTAAAACCACCTGACTAATTTAGTTAGTCGGGTGTTCTATCGTGTCTGACGCCAGGACGTTGGTAGGGGAGCCTTTGGGACCTGTGGATGGAGAGAAGGGGGTCTCTGTGGAGCAGGATTGTGCCAGAGCATCCCCCAGACACTTGATCGGTCTGGGGTATGGGGAGTTTGGAAGCCGAGTCAACAGCTTGGACTATTTTTAATGTTCTTGTTCCTATTTTAATGTGTTTTTGTGGCTGCATTGTCCTGCTGGGGATGGCTTCTGCCATTTGGGAGTGTCGCTGCTATGGGGCGGGGGTGCCTGGTCATCAACAATGTTTAGGTGGGCTAATTAACTTCTGCTGTACGTGAATACCAGGACCAGATTTCTCAGCAGAATTGAATTAATTATTAATGTTATCCCCTTCACCGGTCATTGGTTTTAATGTTGTGGCTGATCCTTCCCAACACCGAGACTGACTTCACGTTTCCTTTTTTTTTTTGTATGTCAGCGTTTGTGTCGACGGAAAGCTGAGGGGGGTCTGTTCGATCGTCCCATTTAAACTCTTGACCTTCTCCTCCTCATCTGAACCATCTAACCCGACTCATTATTGGAGACGTGGCATCTGGCTACTTTACTCCTTCAACCGTAACAGCTCCCCTTGCATGAGTTACTCACACTTAAACACGGGTGTACGCTCATACACATACACACACACACACACAATCGCACGAGGATGGACGCGGCCGAGGAGGCAAGTGGAGAGTGGCAAAGGGTGAAGGGAAATGGAGAGAGGCTTGAGGGGAGATGGTGAAGGAAGAGGGAGGAGATTGGAGTTGATGTGTGTGGTGGGAGGATGGAGTGTAGAGTCAGGAGAAGCAGAACTAGAAGAAGAATAGAGAGAAAGAAATTGATTGAGAAGGAATGAATAAAACAGTCTGTGCTGGACCAGAACTAGTTCAGAGCCGAGTGAACGCTGGCGATGGGCGATGTGAGCGGCCGCTCTTAAAGCGAGGCCTCACAGGGCGGCGGAAACCAACAGAGTAAGAGAAAAGTTCTTGTTTAAATGTGTTAAAGACGCTTCTGAAGCCGCGTGACCATCCGCAACCACTTCTGTTTAAGTGTAGCAACTGCCTTTTCGGAGCATGCATCATTTCCTCTCCCTTTTGGTTCTCTGTACACACTAGGTTCACTTGAAGCAGTGTCAGTGTCGCTGGAGCGGATGCTTCTAAAAAGCACGTTGGCATTTAAAAACAAAAAAACAAAAACAGAAGCTTCTCTGAAACACTTCATCTGCTCGAAATCAGGCAGAGATGAAAACATGAATCCCTTTAGTAGTGTGGATGCAAGGAAGGTCTCCCAACTTTACTCAATTTGTCGATTCAGACAACTTAATGTGGGAGATTTTCAAACCCCGTCTCCACGATGGAGGAAATCGGAGAGGCTGCTTTAAACACTCCAGGTGTTAAAAAGTGAAGTCATTGCGTGGTTGCATACATGCAGTTTTCAAAAGATTACGAGTCCCTGGCGCAGATCGATCACTGACATTTAAAAAGTGTAGTTAGAGAGGAACTTAGCCGCTTGAAACACTTGCGTTTAAATGTTGACGCGTTGAGATCAAAACGTGACAAATCCCTGTTACAGTGTTGGTGCACACATGCGGGTTTGAATGTTGTGAACGCAGTCTAAAAGAGCGGAGCACGCTTCTTCAGGCTGAGTTGACAAAAATTTCATGTTGTGCAAAGTTTTGCATCGGCAACACTGGAAACTTTGCAGAGAAAGTGAAATTTCACTCAAAGAAAGAAGAGATGGCAGAAGGAATGAGAGATGAAGGAGGAAAGAAGAAGAAGAAGAGAGACCGAGAGGGCGTCAGAGGGAAAATCTAAATACCCCCCACTGGTGGAACTGGGGAAAAGCTGCAGAGAAATATACGAGAGAAGTGATGGAGGGGGGGTACTTAGTGGGATGCCCCTGCTTTGAACTAGATGTAAGTAAAAGGGAGAAAGAAACAGAGAGAGAGAAGAGAGAAGAGGGAAGGGGGCATCACGGAGATGGAGAACTGGGAGGAGACGAGAGGGGGAAAGTAGAAGATTAAAAAAAAAGGGGGGGAGGCCTCTGCAAGTCCAGCAAGAGAGGAGAGGAGAGTGAAGGTCTAACCTCCTCCAGTGCCTCTGAGCTGCAGCCAGCTCTTTGATCCTGCACTTCATTTAACTCCACTGTAGGAGACCTCCCAGTCTGATGTACAGGATTAAAGGCCCATTCCAGAGTTTATTTGACGTATAAATTATTATTCACTCAGGTCTGAGTTGAGCCCGCATTGCATTTTACAGCTCGCCCTGCAGCATCTTAATTCAGACTACAAGACAGCAAGCCGTGCCGGTCGCTGTGTGACGACCCGCGGGCGACGGTCCGACAACCTCGAAAGTCATCTCGCCCCCTTCGTTCCCTGTAATATAAAACTGTCACAAAGGCATAATGCGGAGTACAAATCTGCAATTTTCTCCTCTCTCTAATGCGACTCATTATTTTATTTATTATTTCTGGACAGCACACAGCAAGGTAGCTGCATTATTAGCGTAAAGAGCAAGGACAGTGCTTCTTTTATCAAGTTTCCCTCAGTTCAGGGAAGTAGCGCAGAATGAAATGTGTTTTAAAAGCCACAATTATCCGCTCGCATGGAGTGAATGCATATGTGCTGTCAGTCACATGAAAACCACTGTAATCCCTGCAGATGCATGCGCTGCAGGAAATAAGCGTGCTCAGTCGTTCACGTGAGAATCGACAATAGCAGTCCCGTCAGGCCTCAGAAAGTGAGCTCGGTGGTGCATTTCTCACCTCGGCGCAGCTGCCTGCTAATGGTGTGAACATAAGAATCTATAGGAACCATCATCTGACATCATGTGCTTCTATTAAGAGCTGAATGAGACCCCACAGCAGTTGACAGAGCTGTAACATGGCATCGGTGCTGTCATCCATGTTTAATACAGGTCACAGTGTACAGGCACAGGTCAGGGTCTCCACAGCCTCTTTAGAAACATGCAAAACGTAGCAGTTCTTTCCCCTCCAGCGTCCCCCTGTTCGTCCGTTTCACTGAAGTCAGCAAACTGATTATTCGGCTGTCCCACAAATAAGAAACGTCAAGGTTGCCAAAACGTACCTCTGCTCTAAAGTAAATTTTACCTCGCTGAATTGGTTCATCACCTGCGTGCTCAGTGAAAAGAAAAATCTGTCTTTCTGGTAAACTCTGTGGCTGGGCTGCAGTGTTCCTCGCTTTGTCTGAAATTCCAGTGATTGATTGGAAACACCTCTGAACAGACTGGACTCTTAATCGGCTTTGGAATTAACTTGTAGTCCTTAGAGGTTCCCTTGCTTTTGCAACTCACAGGTATGTAACATTGGCTCATTTTCCTGGATAAATAAAAGTATAATAGCTTTGTTTTGCTGTTTGATTGAGTTCTCTTGGCCAATGATTTCCATGCAATGTAGAAATCAATGCAAAAGTTTACCTTTCTTTTTTTTTTTAATCTGCATTATGAGTTCTTCAGGTTACATGTTGGCCTGTCTCTCACATGTCTCAGTGTTGGAAGTGAATTTACACTTTAATATATACAAAAACACTGCTAGACAATATCCAAAATGCTCAGTAACCAGTGATAATAATAGCCATACAGATTACCATTTCGCTGCTGAATAAGAAATATCTATAATATAATATAATATAATATAATATAATATAATATAATATAATATAATATAATATAATATAATATAATATAATGGGGAAAACAGCTAGCCTTCCGGAGCCTCCATTGGTTGCCTGGCAACCTCATAGCGGTGGCAGTTGTGAAGTGGGAGGAGCCAAAAACCCCTTAAATCATCAAATGAATCACCGAACGATAACAAAATACGTGCGCTGCGTAAAGAAATCCTTTAGAGGAGACGTTGACTACAACTCCCAAGATGCATTTCAAAGGGAAACGAGCCGTGCGACGAGTTGAGTCATGTGACCAGCTAACGGACCAGCGAACAGTTTAAATACTTCTTTAAATGTTTACTATTACATAACACATATAACTGACATAAAATGAAATAGCCTAATTAGACTAAGAGAGGAACAAGAATACGAGAAAAATGTACATTTTTTTTTACTTTTAAAAATAAAGTTTTTGTTCAAAAGCTGAAAAAGATAAATAAAATATATTATCTTCTAGTTCAAAAACTATCTTTTATTTATTTATTTATTTATTTATTGTCATGCATTTCACCCCTTGATTACTGTAGCCCCTGGTTAGGATAGAAATAGTAAGCGTGTTCGACTTCATGCAGATCTGTGCAGATCTGACTTGACGTGATGCATGCTGGGTTGAACAAGTTCATTTTAACCAATC
>JASGAT010388084.1:0-14938 GCA_030220025.1 Chelon auratus | reverse complement strand
GTAGTTAGATGACAAAATCTTTATATTGGTCACTCGTCCTCTACCATAAATAATGCATGTCTGACACATCAGTTGCTGAATCACTTTGATTTTTTTATAGTTTTTTTTGACACTCTCTTCATCATAACCATCAAATCGAGCACTAATACCTGCCATTATTACTTACACCACTGCTGCAAGGGTAGTAATGTGCTTGCGCCGTCACATCGGCCATAAACAGACGCCGCTCCCGAATGTAGACCCGTGACATTTTATATTTATGGATGTTGTTATTTTTTTGCTACAGCTCTAAGAGCCGACATATTCTTGACAAATTCCTGCCAAAAGACACCTGGTTGGCTGTGACGGAGGCCTCATGGCTGTGTGTCTTGCTAATGATCTGGCCACATGTCACATAAGCAAACCACACTAACTGACTGGACTGGACTGATGGGGAGTTATTTTGTATACTATGAACAATGAAATATTTACCTGCACACATTCAGTGAGGAGTTTGCAATTGCATCTTGGCTGTTCCTGACTGTAAAAATAAGTCTTCTGGCCACAACATATACACAAGTATTTACTCAGTAAGTTTTCGTGCATTTATTGCAGACAGTATCACAAGCTGGCACTGACTGGTCAATCTCGTTTATTTACTTGAACAGATGCCCTGATCCGCATCAGCAACTGCTAATTTTAGAGTTCCTTTATAGCAGTCATTTGTCACCATTTTAGACCCACTCACTTGGTTTGGACTTTATCAACAGAACGACAGCTCTAGTTGTTGGTTCAAACTGCTTCAAAGGACTGCAGTTTCCTGACAAGTGAGCCGTTTCCACTGTGCAAATAATGACTGTCCTCTCCAGGATAAAAGACTGCTGTGTCGCGTTCTCGCACAGTAAATTATGTTTGCTTTCTGTAGTTAAGCATGACTTGATGGGGGTTTTTTTTGTTTGTTTGTTTTACTGCTTGAACAAAAAGTAATTTTTTTATGGCAAGGTGGAAAAATTGTTGCATCAAAAGCATACGCAACAACACAGCATCTCTTTGACAGTGTTTTTCACCTAAAAATCAAAAGATGTTGGTGAATATGTACTTGGAGTGCGAGCCACTTAAAGGGGAATTACCGTTTTTTTACAACCTGGACCTTATTTCTGGCATAAAATAACATCATTTACTCACCCATATAACTTTGGTGTTATTTGTAGTTGTTCGGACGATATTTAGATCCACGTATATGCATATAATGGGAGTGAATGGGGCACCACAACGCAGCCTCTAAATAACTCCAATATTTTGTTATGATATGCTAGTGCTATTCCTCATTGAGTCCGGAGTTACCTGTTATCATCATCCAGGGTCTGTAGATTGACCTACTAACCTCTGACGTGCATGATGTCATCTCTGACCACTGCGTGGACCCCACACGGCTTGTTTACCTGTAATTTGCTACTGCTAGTTTTTTGCAACATGGCTGAATATTTTTCCGATTCTCAGGTTGTGGATGATGACTTTGTTTATGATGGACGTCTTTACCGTTTTGAGCCAGAGTATACGGATGAGGAGCTCAGTCAAAGGAGGATGCGGAGGCAGGGAGAAGAACAGCTGGCCAAAGAACCGCAAACCGCTGCACATCCGCGAATAGATAACAGGTAACTCCAGACTCAACGTTGAATAGCACTAGTGTATCATAACAAAATATTGGTGAAATTAACAAGTTTCGCGGCAGATAATGCGTTATTTAGAGGCTGCGTTTTGGTGGCCCATTCACTCCCACTATATCGATATACGCGGATCTAAATATCATCCAAATGACTGCAAATGACACCAAAGTTACATGGGCGAGTAAACGATCAAATAGATGAAGTGTGAGGTGAGCTGATATATAATAATTTCAATAGGTGAGTTATGTAGAAACTAACACCCTGTACAGTTGAGACCTAAATGTTTTTGGGTCTTTTTCGTACAAGGCTTTAAACGTGTTTATTTCTGCTGTTAGTATTGACTAAAGGCTCATTTAAGGTACTGCGGGGCTAGACGCCATAGCCTACGCTGGTGCGAACCATTTATACTTGTGTGCTTGTCTGGCTTGCTCTGTAAAAACACCAGCCAAACACTAGTATTTTGCCAGTTGTTTTTTGTTTCTACTTCCTGCTTCACTTTCTTCTTCCTGCTTCACTTTCAACAATGGCGACTGAAACTTTTCGCCGAAGACGAGTCATATTAATCTCTTGAGCCTCCTCTCGCAACCTTTCCTCGATGTGTCCCATCTATATGATCCAAAATGACAGAGAAGCAGCCGGAAATATCAAGCAGAAACATGCTACTACCAAGTAGACCAATCACAGCTCTTGCAGTCTGCAACGCCGTGGTGCGTAGATACATTTCTGGCGAGGTGTACGTCAGACTATGGTGTTAGAGTCTGTTGTTTCGCCTCATGGGATGGAAATTTTTTAGTTTCCGATTCTTTAGTTGCTCCTAAATGCTTCACTGTGTTCATGAGCTAGTCACCAGCTGTGTCCATTTGGTGCTGAGCAGGTAGTATATAGATTTTTTTTAAGATGTGTGGAGCTTCTAAAACCATTATTGCGAGGGTGAGTTAAAACATTCAAGTAACTGATAGATAAACTGAGTTTAAATGGGCTAAAACGCTGAGTGGCTGCTCTGCTCCTTTTGACATTGTCCTTTGAGACATAATTATAAAACTATTGATTGTAGCAGCTTTAAATGACAAGGGCATTGCCATTTTTTCAATAACGATTATTGCTAGTGTATAATGCATGTTTGGCAGATGTTGAATAGAATATACTGTACGTGGATATTTGAAACTGTGAATTGAGTCCATGCTGGTAAATCTCCACCTCCTGATGCTAGCATCTGTTTTTGTATCTGCGCTCTCATCATCATGGTTCTGCCCCAGAAATCTTGTGTCAGCATGAGGAGAACACGATGCCACCGTTAGCTTCTTTGAGTCTTTTATCGCTGCGGTTTATTATTTTAGTCGCAATGAATGATGCATCGATGACAGTTTGCGCTCAGAACACGCTCGGATTTCTTACTCTGCGCTGTGACAAGCAGCCCTAATGATGAAACACCAGTCTGGTTTCCATCTCTGCGTGTTCACAATGTGTCAACATGCCACAGCAACAATGCGCAGAGACTGTTCCGTGCATTGTTGTCTTTGCTTGTTACCGTTGTTGCCGCGTCCGCGCGGCTGTTTTGGACACGGTGAGCGATACATGACAGGCGTGCTGCTGCTGCGTTCACCACAGTCAGAATGAAGAATCAGGCTTGACGCTGCGAACGCCTCCTCCTGCCTCTCCACAGATGGAAATATCTCAATAATGACTGGATGAATTACCGTGAAGTTTTGTACAGATGTGACTGGTGCTAAGAAGATGAATTCCATTTTGGATCCTTAAAGTACATCCAAACGGATACTTACTAAACAGTAGCGTGTATGCCGATATTGAATTGAACAAGCTAGCATGCCAGTGATGACCTGGCTGTAGGCTGTAATAATGAGATCAAATCTTTTTCTGCTTAGTTTCAGCAGATAAACAGTAAACAAGTAAATCCGTTGCAATAAGGAACATATTTTCTTATTCATCATCTTTTCACAAGAAATACTCTAGATCTTCTTCCATGGGGTATGCCATACTGCACTGCCATGTTTTTACAGTAGCCCAAAACAGAAAAAACAAACACTGAATCAAGAGTTGACCTTTTGAATTAAAATTTTCTTTCTTTCTTTCTTTCTTTTTGCAGTTTTTCTACACTCGGTTCTCCTGCACACACAAAAAAACTCCATTATAGCTTTACACCGATCAGGAATAGCATTATGACCACCTTCCTAATATTGTGTAGGTCTCCCTTGTGCCTCCAAAACAGTTGTGACTCATCACAGAATGGATGGAGGGAGAATGTTATTGGGGGCCTTTGGGTCCTAAGGGTTGAGGGGAGGAGCCTTCGTGGATCATCCCACATTTGGGATCTAATGAATTTGAAGGCCAGGTCAACACCTTGTGCTGTTCTTCATCTTTTTTTTGAGTTGTTCCTAAACCGTTTCATGTGTGTGCCTGTGTAAGGCTGCATCCTGCTGGCGATGGCTGCTGCCATCAAGGAGTGTCATTGCTATGGGGTGGGGGTTCCTGGTCTGGTCCAGGTGGGTGCTACATGTCTAAGTAACATCCACATGAATGAATGCCAGGTCCAAAAGTTTCCCAGCAGAACATTGTGATGTCACAAGATGGTCAATGTTATTTACTTTTCCTGTCAGTGGTCATAATGTTATTCTTGATCAGTGTACAGTGTACATTCTTGCCCTGCACAGAAAATCTGACTTAAACATACAACTGTACTATATACTTAAAGTATATTTTTAATAAATCAGTTAAAGCTAGCACTGCCCAATTTAAAGTTTATGCCCAACCAATAGGTCACAAGTATAACCTTATGGATCGTAAGGCAGATTAAATATTTCCAAAAAAGGTTAAAAAAAGGCAGCTGCACTCCCCTAGAACTGAAGAAGCTTACCAGATGAGTGGTGAAATGTCTTCCCAAAAAAACTCTACAAGTCCAGTTGCCTTTTTTGAACCTTTTTTGGATATGCCATGACCTGGATGACTGAGAACCTTCACAGACTAAATATTAAAAAAAAAGTTAAACCTGAAACATAAATTTGTGGGTATTTGTCTTGGTTGAACAACTTGTTGATTTGTGGTAAATGTAACAATAAGGATGCAGACATAATCCTAACTTAGTACAATAGCCAAGTAAATGTACATTTCACCCGTGTGTTTTTAAAAACGACTTCTCAGAACGTCACTGAAATTTAAGCTCGCTGTTAAAGACGCCGTCTTTTAATTTCCACTTAATCCACAGAACATAATCCCTTTAAGAATTCATGTTTATTTTATGACCCATTTGGTTGCAAATTACAGCACATGCAGTGATTAGCAGTGTAATTTTGCTTATATTAGCCAGATACTGATATTTAAATGTAAGTACAATGGAAGAAAACATGACTATAAAGAGCAAGAGTGCGACTATTGGCCATTTAAAGGGAAATGAGTAATAAATGATCAACTGAATACAATAAAAAAAGGAAATATAAAGTTGACGCTAAATTCGTGCAACTTTGTCTTACTATTCTTCCCTTTCTTTTCCTCAGGGAGTTCTTTCTGTCTTGGTAACACATTAGAACTGTGAATACACCCTACACCATTAATATTTTCTCATACTGTACCTACATCTAAGTAGCAGTATTTTATTGTAGTCGTTATACTCTGTGTAGTTTCTGCAGTGATTTTATGACGGAGCGTCCTCACATTTCATAATATCTCTCTGAGGTTAAACTAGCCCACGAATCATTAGAGGGTCTCCCGTTTAAAACTGCACTCATAATTTCACATGGATCTGGCTCATTAGAGGAATAAACAACCAAGCAGCAAACACACACACAGAGCACCACCTCCAGCAGGATTATTCGCTTTGCTCTCGAGCAACCGTCTGCTATAGACTCGCGGTGTTTAGTTGCAATTAATCTTTGTCTGGATATACTGGTGTATATCTGTTCTCAGGCTTTATGAGGAATGGGAATTAAGCGCCAGTTTCAAATTGCTCAATCCATCTGAATCGTACGCCAGCAAGCTTATCGATTCCCTTCATCAATTCCGCTATGTGTTTCTGACAGTTGCATGGCGAAGCGATGGAATTAAAGTCACGTTGCTGGAAACCTGAGTCACAACGAAGAGGAAGAAAGGGTTAGGCGTGGCTAAATTTCACAAAGAAAGACAAGAACCGTGCTAATAGTTATGGATTTTAAATTATAAGACGTGTCTTTTAAGTAGACAGCTGCAAATGCTGTGCGAACACCCCCTCAATTCTCACTGAAGTATTAAAGATAATGATAAGCAGAATCGATTATGGCATTTGAATCAATAAAATCCTATCGATGTCTATCCCTAGATTTCACTAGCATACTGGACCAATGGAGCAGTCATGTGTTTGTCCGAGCTAAATTAGCATTTCTTGCTTTTCTGCGTGATTTCTTACAGTTGCTGGCGGACCCACATATCAACCCCCCACTCATCTGTTACATCAGAGCGAGCTAAACGGTAATATTTGACCCAGGTCTGCTTCCAGTGGGCTGGTTGCTGGGTCTTGTTAGTCAGAATGAGATTCATCCAGATGAGCCTGCTGAGGCGGTTTAAGCTTTTCTGGCCTCACATGCTGCTAAGGGCACACTGTGGATTCAGACTCTCCCACACAGAGGGAAGACAAGCAAGGCCTGAGTCTGAAACAGCTCTTGAGTGAAGTGCCTTTACCGCTGCATGGTTACAAGTAACTATGCATACAAGTAAGCATGTTATCCTCAAGGGGGAAGTGCTATTTAAAGTGGATTCAGTTGGAATTGCAGCCTTGTCAATGTGACATGAATAGAAGTAAGATGATTTAATCACAGTTTTTTGTTTTTTTTCAGGCTCATGTGAAACAATAAACCGCGATTGTAACTGACGTAGCCTTTATGCTCTTAACATGGACTCAGCCTTTTCCCCATTTCAGTTACATCAAACTGACGGACATTATTTATTGATCAAGAAACATGTACAGTAATCTGTGGTGAGAAAAATATACCTTAGATCCTTTTGAATTGATCCTCGGATGTATACGTATGATGTCTGTCAATTAAAAAACAATTCTAGAACGTCTTTGTTTGTTGGGAACGTCGTAATAATAATAATCATTGTTTTTATACGATTTTCAGGGCCTATACGACACAAAAGGGCAAATATACGATAGTTTGCCATTTGACTGACAATGAACAGCTTTGATTTTAAATGCACTGTCCTAGCGTGTGATTTTTTTCAAGCTGTTTTAGTATGTGTGATAGTTTGGGTCAAAATACTTGATTTCCGATTTGGCAACACTGATCGTAAAGTACCATCGTTAGTTTTGTCTGTAATCCCTCAGTGAACTACATCTCTCGTGTTGCACAAAAAGGTGAAAATCCTTTCATGCACCTTGCCACCTACCTACCTATCCGTCCGTCAATCCGTCCATCTATCTTTGCTTCTCTGTATCATTGATGGATCGATTTCGTAATGGGCGGATGAAATAAATCAATTCAGTCAGTCCTGTCATCTTCTGTGAAAAGCTCTGTGGATGTAGCATCCAAGTGGGGGTCTGTGCTCAGAAATGACACATTTTGACCATTGGATGGACCTGTGTGAGGGAGGAAGAGGCTTTTTGCTTGGCTCCAATGATCATCCATTTGTTGAAGTTTGTTTATGGAGAGTTCTCGTTCATTACTAGCATTTAACCTGGAAAAACCAAGATGAATTGAAATCAGGTTGGTGATGCAATAGAGATGCATGTTTTGTGGACATTATCCATGCGTGAGACACATGAAATGAAGTGTAAAACTTCTGCGGTGGTAGTTTCAATGCAAGTAAAAGCGTGTACCTACCCAGTCTCATATTTACTGTAATTAAAGAAACGAACGTCTTTCAGCATACTGGTACCAGATTGTGATCGCTATTTGCTGCTTTAGTCTCATGTAGACATGACGTGTCTCCGTTGGCTAGAGGATGGTGTCTTCCTTTCTTCCTTGGTTCATAGGAAATTGAAGCAGGCGTGAACCGGATGGTAATTGTCTGCGAGATCAGATTCTCGCCGTCTGTTATTTTCTCTGTCTCGCCGACTTTTCTGTCACGCTGACACTGACGGAGAGCGTATCGACGGTGTCCCTCGTTGTGACCGCGTTGTAAGTAATGGTCATGGATTGTTGGGGGGCGCGTTGAGCACGGAAAGACAATAGATTTCATTAAGTCACGGGGGAGTGAAGGCCGTCTCAATGCCGGCTCATCAACGGACGGGGCCCGGCGAAGGGGTTGCGAGGCGGTGAGAGATGAATGTCACAAATACCCAGTCTTTTTATAGATGCTTAAACTGTCCCTCTGTCTAATCAGCTCCAAGACTTTCAAGGTGGACTAGTTAAGTTTGAAGATTAAACACCTTGACCTCTAACTATTAAATGATAAACGGATTAATCTCTGAGAAAATGCTTTTTACAAATTCTCAATGCTAAGATACAAGAGTGCAACAAAATAAACAACTGAATGCCTATTATTATTCTTTTGCTAACAAATGACTAAAGCAATTAATCAATTATCCAAGTGGCTGCAAGTAATTCTGTAAGTTTTAATTGTATTTACGCTGCAACAACAAGGCTTTATCATATGGGTCTGTATCTCCTTAATTCATTTTCTCTCAAAGGCTCCTCAAAAGGTCCGTGTAATTTGGTGCTAATTATAAAGAAAACAAAGACCGCGTTGAGTTGCTGCACATTAAAATTAACTCTAATTCACCGGCAGTGTAACCTAAAGAGACTTTTAGTCATACAGCTGAACATAAAACAGCCAAAGCATATCATTACAATATATATATTTGTAAAAAATAAATAAGGTTATTAAAAATGAGTACCAAATAATGATTATTTATTAAAATTACATTGATCTTTCCTGTTACTAGTAGCATCATTGCACTAATATTTCCAGGAAACTGTTAGGAGATTGTACTGAAGAGATACAGCATAAAATGGTTAAAAACACCTGTCGCAGAAGGAATAACGTCTCAAAACTGCTTCAGTTTAACAGAATAAAAAGAATTAATTAATGAATTAAAGAATTAATCAATGAATAAATTCATTAATTAATGAATAAATTAATTTCCAGAATGGTCTGGTAGACAGGTGGATTAACTGGCTGATTACGATGATAGTGAATGCATTGGGAGATGATCGATTCTAAAATGTCTTAAGAGTAATAATCAATAGATGTTGAAAACAAGTGGTCAAAACTCTGGCCACGTTTGTGACTATGGAACAGCTTTATTAGGGCGACGCTGGATCGGAAACGCACGACTTCCTTGACCATAAAGTGCTGTTTATGTCTCATAGACGCAACCTACGTACATAGCCGACGCCGGTGGGAGCCATTTATACTTGTGCCTCGTCAGTCTGGCTCGCTCTGCAACAACGCCACCCAAACGCTAGTCGGAGGTAGTGTTTTTTGTGCAAGTCTGGTTAAATTTTTGTTTCTACTTTCAACAATGGCGACTGAAAACTCTGCCGTAATTTCGCCAAAGATGAGTCATGCAAATGTTTGTATCTCCGAACCTCCTCAGTTAACTTTTCCTCTAAGTGTTGATCCAAAACAATAAATTCAAAAACTGCGGAGATGGAGAAGCCGAAGGAAATACTAAAGCGGACCAGTCACAGCTCTTGCGGTCCGTGTTGGGGAGGGGCATGTCAGGCTACGCCGTTAGGGTCCGTGTAGGGAGACAGTAACTTTTTCTGAGACTGCAAAGTGATTTTTACAATATATTTAATTCCATATTTTTTCTTACAAAACAATTCCCTCATAAACCAGAACACACAAAATGCATAAAGAAAACTGTACAGTCAGTTTTGTCATGTCCGAACGTGTTCTAAACATGACCAATGATATCTACAACAGTGGTTCCTATCAATGTCTATCACACCAAGCGGTTCAGCTCTGCGGCCCCTTGCTCAAGGGCTAAAGGAGAGGTACGGAAATATAGTCATGTGACACCGAATGGCAGATCCAAACAAACAACATGAGCTAGCCAATAATAGTGTAGTTATATCAGCAAGCGCAGGTGCAGTCTCTTTGTTCTTGCTCTCCTTGGCTCTAGTAGCGATGTCTTACTGCTGAATCGACCTCAAGAGAGAAGCTGACAGACGTGACAAAGAGAGGGCGGAAAAGTGACTTTTTCACAAGTAACTGTAAACCGTATGTGACTGTGAGAGGTCAATGGTAATCAATGTTTTCACTACATGCATGTCTCGGAGCTGTCGAATACTGTGGGTTACTCGTTTAGACACGACTTCGGATGGGATAGTGACTTTAGGAAGCTTCAGATCCAGAATCTATTTTTCATTGAGACAGAAAACCGGATTACCAATTTAACAGGATTAAATTAAAACAGCATAAATGCATGTCAGATATATATTCCTGTCCTCAGTGCAACAGTGGTCTAGGAAACATATCATTTAGGTGTTTGCCTTCAACATGTTTGTCAGAAGGGTTTTCGTGCCTGAAAAGTTTTCACGGCGGATTAGCAGCAAGTCACAAACAAGAACGATAAATTCAGATCTTCTCTTCTGTGTTTGTCTTTTTTTCTTTTTCTTTTTTCTTTTCGTACACAGCTTACTTTCTAGCCTACACATTGCATCGGGCAGTCACAGGCACACCTATGTATTAAAAGGTTAATATTTAACTTGGGACACACAAGCAGGTACAGTATACTCCGTTCACAAGACTCAAGTTGGATTTAGTTTTCCTAGAGGACTCGTGCTACAGGCGGCACTCTTGACATCTCGGTGTGTGGAGATTTAAATATGACTTTAATCTCGCTTCCTGTTTGACCGCCCTAAAAAGGTCAGCAACTGCGAAATCCCAGAGGCTGTGAGTATTTGTGCTGCGGTGACGAGATGTATTTGAGATTTGAATTTCAGTTTGTTCCATGTTATTGTTGTTGATAATGTTTTCTCAAGGGCTGGTTTTAGGAAATCTTTTTTTTAATTTTTTAAGTCGAATTCACCAAATGTGTCATAACAGTTTACCTTGTAGGGCGATTTTTCCAACATTTGTTGGTGGTGTATCAGCTAGTGATGTGTCATGCGCCAAAGAGCCGATGCTTGGTAGTGAATCAGAAGAGCCGATTCCCATCGAGTGACAGACGGCTCCCCACAATTTATTTATTTTTTCCTTTTGCTCATTTATGTCTGCTTTATCGTTCATCTTCATCACAAGGACATTTATACCGTTAGTTTACCGAGTTTGGTTTTGCTTGTGTGGATTTGATTGCAGTATTTTGCTCATTTGTTTGTACGATTACAGTTTTATTGAAATATTACACAAAAGTAAGAATGCTTTTGTGACAGAATAACTGCACAAAATGAGACTATTATTAGGCTTCGCATAAAAACACTGAATATTAGGCTTTAAACGATACTGAATAAAGAGCCGTTCGGGAGCAGAAAGAGTCTTCTTTGGGAGCCGTGGCGAAAGAGTCGGCTCACAGAAAAGAGGCGTACTACCCATCACTAGTATCGGCCGCATAACTGAGAGAGAAATAAAGACGGAATGATCTGACGTGAATATTTCTAATATTACAGCCTAATGTAGGTAGTGGTAGTGGAAGCCTTGATGAACTGTTAACGGACTGTAATCTTTATTTTTTATTTTTTTTATGTTCAGTATCAAATTTGAACTCCACTTCCCATTAACACAGTATGATTTCAGGTGACGTTAGACTGTGCCTTTACTTGATTCGTATGACAGATCTTCAGATCTTGACAACTTGTGAATTTCATCTGTACAAAAAAAAAAAAGTGGTGAATGAGACAATTTTTTAAGAACCAATTTGTAGGTATGTGTGCTTCTTGCCTGAGGCACTGTGTTGTTCCCAGATGTTCGCCCATCCATTATTTTTTATTTCTTTCTGCCAAGAGAAGCTTAGTTTCTTATATTCACTGATTACTGGTAAAAGGCGGAAAGATTATGCAATATAATGTGGGAAGATTCCAGTTCTCTAACTATATAATTCATTAATCCTCATCCAGATGAAGTTGAGCGGCTTTTAAAGGAACGGTTCGTAGGAGATTGCACATTTAGCACAATACCAGAATCGGCTATGTAGGAAATTCTTCTCCGAATGTAAAAAGATAAAAGTAGAAGAGAGAAAAAGCCATTGCCCTTACACTGACACCCATCTCATCCTAATATGTACGAGCCATAAAGAGAATTCACACGAAGACCGACACGACTGGCAAGAGGCAAGGAAAGCTAAAGAGAGATTACGGTTCGAGTAATTTCTGAAAACATTATCACGTCAGCAGAGAAGCTGACATGCTTCCTCGCCACTAACGGAGCATTGTGATGATTAGTGCAAGTGGAAAAACACAGTTACACAGAAGATGGTGCAGTTCAGCCACAGACACAGAGTACGCGCCGTTCTGACATGAAGAGTTGCTGGTGTTTGTTTTACAGCCTCGAGATTTCAGGTTGTTTTTTAGTTTTTTTTTTGTTGTTTTTTTTTCATAAGTAGGCACATTTATAGTCATTTATGTAATTTGACAAAATGATTCCTGGAAACAGGAATAATGTTTAATACAGTACATGTTGCTAATGTCTGTAAAAATGTATCCCTACTTCTGAAACCGGCTGCTAGGCTTTGAGATAGAGAACACACACCGATCAGGCGTAACATTATGACCACCTTCCTAACCTTGTGTAGGTCTCCCTTGTGCCTCCAAAACAGTTGTGACTCATCAGGATGGACATGGGCCTTCTGAGGGTGTCCTGTGGTGTCTGGCAACAGCATGTTCTCAGTGGGGGGCCTTTGGGTCCTATGGATTGAGAAGAGGGGCCTCTGTGGATCATCCCACAGATACTTGATCAGTTTGGGATCTAGTTCTTTTTTTTTTTTTAGTTGTTCCTAAACCGTTTTTTGTGTGTGTGCCTGTGTCAGGCTGCTTCCTGCTGGAGATGGCTGCTGCCATCAATGAGTGTCATTGCTATGGGGTGGGGGTCCCTAGTCTGGTCTAGGTGTGTGCTACATGTCTAAGTAACATTCACATGAATGAATGCCAGGTCCAAAAGTTTCCCAGGACACTGCATTGTCACAAGATGTTATTTATTTACTTTAACTTCACCTGTCTGTGGTTTTAATGTTGTGGCAGATCGGTGTATGTTCCTATTCATGTGTAGCTTTATGTGTTTTTATGTTGTCTAGACAGTAAAACATGTAAGCTCTGTTACTAATTACCTCACGAGAAGGGTCGGTCTACCTGATATGGAGTTTGATCTTGAGAGGATGCACAAATGCTCACAGCCAGGAGTTGGTGCTACTTCCATTCGGCCTCAGCATATGGGTCAGTGTAAACTGGAGTCGTTACCCTGAGGGAATCTGCTAAGTGGTGTAAGTGGCATTTTCAGGCTTCACGGCACAGAGCTGTGCTGCAGGTTCAGAATAAAAGTGAGAGACAGCTGGGGACAGATTATACCGCTGCAAGAGACCAGAAGATGTACTTTTAATTTCTGGTTAGGCTTCCTCTGCGACCGAAACATCCATTGTCGACGGCTAATGGACCGATTGGGCTCTTTGGATAGACAATGTAAATAGAGGGAATACACATGTGCATAAAGCCAACCTCTGGCGTCATGAGAATGAAAGCTTTCAGTGGGAAAATACAGTACAATACTATGACAAAGGCGAGTAAACAGATGGTGTTGGTAGCTTTTAAGAGGACTCAGAACACGCATACACTAAAGGCAGACAGGACAGGACAGAGAGACAGTTTGTGGTGATTATATGCAGCACTGTGAAAACGACAAATATTGTTGAGATAAACAAAAATTGGAAAGCTTTTTAGTCTAAAAAAAGTGAGCATTGTGCATAGTTCATAGTTCGTTAATAACCCTCTTCAGGTACCTATTTGCTGTGATAACATGGAAGGAAGTGCAATAATGTACAATTCTGTATAGTTAAGTGCACATAGATCACTGTTGCACTGAACGGCATTGACACTTTCTCCCAATAGAAATATCACAACAAGTTTTCTTAATGTTTTCTCAATTACTCTATTTTTAAGTGTACTTTTGTTACAACAAACCCAGCCATATTTCCCTCTCGCTCAGTCCCAGGGTTGAGTCCACAACTTATGTTCACATAAATCTTAATAATAGGTAATTTGGCCTGATCTTTCCTCAGTTTTTTTCCCTCCATTTACCTCTTTCTCTAATTCTACGTCTCTTGCTCTTTTTATATTTATTTATTTTTTAACTCATACCTCGCCGACCCAGACAACTGTGTTCCCTCTCTTGATATCTGACACCTCGCAGTGCGGCGTTCTCTGTTTGCCGTTCAGGACAAAGAGGGACTCGACTGACGGCGTCACCAGGTACTGTCCGAACAACCCACTGGAGACCACCACTCTGTTGGGGCCTCCCCACGGCCAAGCTTGGGGGGCCAGGGGCTCTTTGAGGCTCCGGAGAACCTCAGTGCGGCCCGACGACAGATCGGCAAACAGCAGGTCCGTGCCTGAGCCCGAGGTGGCCACGACCACGTGCTGGTTGGACTCTGTAAAGGAGGGCTGGAAAACCAGATCGGAGACAGCTACAGGCTCGTCTATTTCCTGGTTCAGACCCAGCTCCCCCTGGAACGACACTGTCTGCACTATGAGCTTTGAGCCCCGCTGGTCCGGCGTCACAACGTAGCGGCCGTCCGGTGACACGAAAGCCTGTCCCGTGACGTTTAGGTTCGGACCGATCACGGCGTCCGTCACGCTGTCGATGAGGAGCTGGGGCGGGGCTTGCAGAAGGCTCTTGCTCTGGCACTGGATGAAGTAGAAGCCGCTCAGGTGCGTGTAGGCCATGCTAGCCGGTACGCAGCTGTAGTTCTTCAGGCTGATGGTCTTGACTCGGTGGAAGGTCTCCAGGTCAATCTTGTGCACCGCAGGTTCATTTTTGAGGAAGACAAAGGCAAACCTGAACGGACAAAGGTCAAAGGAAAGGTTAATAGCCTGTCTAAATTTTTTTTTGGGCAGTGATTAATACACATCGAGATTCTCATTAGGGTTCATTTGCACTTTTCTCCTCTACTTTAGAAAGACAGCTGAGACGAGTGACAGTAAGGTCACCTGCGATTTAAGGTCAAAGGGGCCCGAACGCGTGCTACCTTACCTCACATGGGTGATGATGAGGTTAGTTGGAGGGATGAAGAAGTCGTTCACTCTCTGGAAAGTCGTGCGGATGGCATGATGCACCTCGCCCACACTGGCTTGTGGGATCACCTGCACAAAAGAGCATTAATACAAAAATATTTTTGTATTAAATATTTTTTTTCCTTTAAACCCTAAAAAAAA
>JASGAT010388082.1:0-17984 GCA_030220025.1 Chelon auratus | reverse complement strand
GTGAATGAAACAAGATTGACATTTAGTTACTCTTTAAACCATATGAAATTAATCGGGCTTGTGAATGACAGTGTGAATGCAACCACCTACCCAGAGGAAGCCACATTTCAGTCAAAAACCAGTTACATATAAACTGGCTGCTTATGAATATTAAAACTGACCAAAGACTGAACACCACTGAGATATTTAAGTGTTACGAGTTTTGCATAGTGACTGTTTCTCTACTTACAGCTGTAACAATTTGGAATATGCTGCCAGTCGCAGTGAAAACAACATGCATGTACACAGGAGAACTCACGGTAGGCGTCATGGCAGCAAAACCTGCATTGTAATGAAAGCAATACAGAATTCCAAACAAATTACACGTTCCTCCCAATCTCATTAAACAATATTTAAGAAAACAACTAATCTAAATGCAATTTGAGCAAGCTAGTTTCAAGGAGCTGCAAAATCGTCATGAATGCTAATCACTCATTTCCTATTGTGGTAAAGAGACATAATGGGAGGTCAATTGGGTGCATTGTCCCTCCTGTTTGCTGGGATGGTCTTATGCAGGGAGAGAGCTAATATCTTTGAGCTGTCAGCAAACACAAACAGGTGCTGAGCGTCTGCTCGTAGTGACTCAGCCGTACGCTGTAGGCTGAGACTTCATAGAGCTGTGTTTACGCTAATTTGGGGGTAAACACATTTCGGCAGAACTCTTCGTCTGGAGGCAGCGCTCTGTTATGTACTGTGCACATGCAGAGGCCGCTGTTTAACCATGGCAGGCTGCCGGTGAAAATGCCAAAGCATCAGGAGTTCAGTGGCAAGCTGTTTGATGAGCTCACAAAAAAATAAGAGTGGAAAGCCATGATATGTCCCCTCTGTGCTCCCATTGATTGAATTAACAGTCAGCGAGCAGCCATTGATAGAGCAAGTGGTGCAGAGACGGACACTCTGGCGTCCATTAATATCACCTTGTGCCCAACACTACTGCAATCCCACTGTTCGTTTAACAGCAGACATTCATCCTAATTCAACCATAATGCGCTGATGCACCATGCCTGCAAAATAACTCACCACACGAGAGTTCCTGTTTTCTTTCTGTCTATTTATGTCACTGTGGGAAGAAGGCACGGACAAGGATGGAGAGTGGGGACGGAAGTGATGTTAAAATAAACCAAAAGAGTGGTATGTGGTGAAAGAGGGGAAATGAGGGGAAGACAAATGGCAACGCAACGGCAGGGAGAAACAAAGAAGTGGAGTGTGGGGAGAGGGAGTGTGGAAAGACAGGAGAGGGTGATGGCTTTTCAAAGATAAAAGGAGGGATAAGCAAAGTAAGCAATGAGTGCTAAGAAAAGATTTGAGTCTGCATCCACACATAAGTTTCCATGGAAAGGCTGAGAGGTGGAGGGAGTTGAGAAGGGGAGGAAAGACAATTTTATAAGCATTTGTCTAATCATTTTAGAATAGGAGAAGCTGAAAGAAAGACATACACAGGAGGATAAAAATGTGGCAAAATTTCAGACCAGTGGAGGCGCAAATGTAATTGTCTAGAATCTTTAAAGGTTTAAATTGATTTAGCTTTTTTAAAATTCGTTTTGTTTGAAAGCATTCTCAACAGATTTACCATTGGGGATAACAATAGCTCCTATTTCCTATAACTCTTCTTTCATAAGTCTTGCAGCCAGAAGTTATGCTCCAGCAGTTCACTGATTAAACTGAATTTAAAATTTGCATGACACCTTTAGAAGCAAAAAAACATTTAGTTCTTTCCCACCGGACTGTCAGTGAGTATGATGAGGGGAGGTGGGAGGTGAGCGGTGACGAAGAAAATATGGTTTGCCATGGGTGTGGGCTGGGGTTAAAAGGGACACGAACAGAGGGTTAAACAGGGTATGAGAAGGGAGGTACGGGGTCACAGCTGTCTTCCAATGCAATGGTTTACTTTGCACAATTCCAGGGGATTAGGGGCTCCTCGTGCATAGTAATACATTCAGGGCCTAATTATTCAGTGTCTGGCAATGGATTGATGACACGTCGAGAACATACACATCACCAGCACCAGCACCACCACCCCTGGAGAAGAAAACAAGCGAGAGCGGAGGAGTGGAGCCCAGGGAGGTGACTGGAAGGTGAAGAGAGGAGAGAATGAAGAGGAATCAAAACACTTGAATACTGAGGCTTAGTAAAATGCAACAGACTGTATATTGCGCAGTATATGTGAGATAATAGCTTAGAAGAAACCAAACATTTAAATGCATCCATATGCCGAGACAGCATCCAGTGTTGCTGTCTCGGTGAATGGGAAATACTGAACGGGTGAATGAATACAAAAAGGCTGTAATCCGCAATATTGACTTGATTACAAGTGAAATGCACACAAGTCATAGGTCACAGCGCATGGACTGTAACATAACTCAATACTTATCTTTGTCAGTGATCAGTATTGAGTATGTTGTTGTTTTGAGTGTCATGGGCAACACAACCTCCAGGCAACTGAGTGCAGACCCCCTGGTGTCAAATGGAAGTATAACAATACTGATCATTATCCTGTGACAACAGATGCTATAATCTAGAGCTGATAATCATAAAATCAGAAGGACTGTGGTGATGCTACGCATTTTTACTGTAAGCGAATGAATATATATGATTTTCACATTAGGTGAGCACTTTACTACAACGTACTGAATCTGAATTTTCTGAATCTGAATCTGAATACTAGTACTAGGTCGGGCCAGCATTTGATCTCAAACAGCCTCATGTCGTTGTGTCATGGATGTTACAAGATGTTGACATGGTGCATTGTCATGCTAGAAGTAGTCGTTGGAAGATGGTAAACTGTTGCCATAAACTGATTCACATGGTCAACAGCAATACCCCAATGGGCTGTGACATTCAGGCCTATGACTGATTGGTATTAAGGGCCTGAAATCTGTCAAAAAGCAAATACTCACCCACCACCACCGCCGCTACATCATCAGCAGCAGCGGTGACTGCTGACATCAAAATCAAAGCCTACCATTTGCAACGTCAGCAGAAATGGAGATTCATCAGACCAGGCTGATGCTCGTTTGGAGCCACAGTAGACCGATGCATCTGAGCTACCTTGTGCCGGTTTATGTTTTGTCCCTTCTTGGACCACAGTCAGTCGGTTCTCACCACTGCAGTAATGCATGTAAAACCACCAAGGAACATGCCTCTTAGGAGGCATCTTATTAGATGGCCAAACTACCTCATCTGGCTCCTTTCACTGGACATAGTGGATGTCTGAGCACTTAACCCATCTGGAGAAAGAGAAAACAAGGTATGCATGTTTGATGTGAAAGCAGCGTAACAGCTGAAAGCCCAAAGGATCCATGGTAACAGCTTCTCTTTACATATATTTGTGGTGCATACTTACCATCTACTATAGATATTGATGCTGTCTGTTTACCTTCATTTTCTCTTCCAAATAAGTTTTGCTCATCGGGGGAAAATCTCATGTTCTAGGATTGTTCACCACCTCTCAGTTTGCAATTAACTTGACAAATACAATGCTATTATTGCTGAATCAGATATGGCCGATATAACACAATTAGACCAATGGAGTAAGAAACTGGACTTCCCCTTTAATTATAAGGACCTTTTCATTAAACTGTCATGCAGGCCTTGTTCGTGTGCATTCTCCCACACAACAGAGCAAGAGCCTGTCATCACTTACACATACACGTTCTGTGTACACGCACCGAACAATAGCTTCACTGTAGTGCAGCGTATACCTCACCACAGAGAACTATCACTCCTGCTTTGCTTTGTGTGTGTGGGTGGGTGGGGACTTTAGTATGTGTTTCGAAGGGATGTATCGCACACACGGACTGGGTGTGTGATAGGATGTGTCATGTGCAAAGCAACTGATTGTATTTCAGCCCTAAGGAGTCTGGGAATTGTAGAAGATAGTGTTTTGGGAAAGCACCCATTTGGGAGCATAATAGGGACGTATGGAATTGTAATAATGTTATGAGTATTTATAGTGAGCCCTACAGAGAGGCACTAGTCATTGAATGTCATCTAAGTGGTGGGAGAAGTGTTGAGAGCAATGACCCTGACTTCCTAATTGATATGTGTATCTGTGTCTCAGTGCGCGCACACACGCACACACACACACATGCACAAATGCACAAATACATATTCACAGATGAAATTCAAACATACAGGTCCACAAGCGTCTTTGCAGAACACACGTGCTCACAAGCACACGCAACTGATCGGAAAGCATTTTGTGCGCGACCTACCAACTCACAGACATGCTCACAGACTGCACTCAGCAAAATAAAAATCTCATTATGCTCATGAACCTGAAGGTATGAGAGCAGTCTCTCATCTCAACCCATGGCCCAGAATATTAAAAGGCTTTCTGCTTCTCTCCAACTCCCTGCCCCCGCCTCTCTCTCTCTCTCTCTCTCTCTCNCTCCCTCTCTCTCTCTCTGTCTCTCCCTCTCTCTCTTTTCCTCTGCATAAATATAACTGCATGTCTCCATTTCCATACTTGCTCGCCTTTGGGATCAAACGCACTCACAGTACCCGAGGGGCCCGAGCTGGAAATGAATTGCAATTACAGCCCTCTTTCTCTCACAGTCTTTTCTTATTATTTCATTGGTGTCTTCCTTTTTTTTCTTTTTATTCTGATTCTTGATTTCTGCTGAATCGTTGTGTGCATCTGTGTGCACGTGTGTGCATGTGTGTGCATGTCTACGTACAGCCGGTTTATAAGCATACACTTTAATAGGCTATAAGCTTTCATTGTGAGGACCAATTGGTAACATTATCACAACATTTCTTCATCTCAATTAAAACCTGCAACATTTGTTATAAAGACTACTGCAGTCCAAGGTTAAATACAATGCACAGAGTCATTTTGTTGGACTCTCTCAAGAGAACTGTAAACTTTGTATATAGCATCACACAGGTTAGAGCAATCCAAAGTGCTTTACAGGTCACTAACAAGAGTAAGAATAAAGAAAGAGATAATATAAATAGCTGCATAAAATTGCTTTTACGTATGTGTATGTGCAATACCAAATTTTAAATTTGTATTAACCATGATTTGCTCGGAATAATGTAAAGGAATAATGTCTCCTGCAGCTGTGACGGGGAACCCTAATGATGTCACAGTGATGTCAAACAAGGCAGAGGGGTTCTAATGAAAGATGAAATGGAGATGAAAGATTCTTTATGGGAATCATAGGGTCTTTGGATCCACCCCCTTGAGGGGCGGGGCCTCTGTGAGAGCGTGCTGTAGGACAGAAAATGCAACAATAATGTCCAGTACAGTGCTGCCAGAGTCAACATGAGGAGAGGCATCAGAGAGGTTAAGACAGAAAGGAGTTCGACAAACAAATAAAGCAGGTATGGCAAGGAGCCCAGTACATCGGCAGCTAGAGATCCAGCAACTTTACACTTCCAGATGATGATGCTTCTCTTGACACAGGGGCTAAACCCTTTCTTCGATAGTTTTTAGGTGAAGTCACCACCATGAGGTAGCCACATCACATCCACCTGTCCACAGCAGCCACATCCACACGGGGACTCCAAGGAAGTCTGCAGGACCTGATGGCATCTCTGGACAGGTGCTTCATGGACCAGCTGGCCGAGGTCTTCACCAAAATCTTCATCCAGTACCTATCTCAGTCCTGAAGTTCTACTCACATTCAATAGACACCACTTTGCTTACAGGGGAAAGAGGTCCACAGAGGACACCATAACAACGACTCTCCACACTGCTCTGAGCCACCTCGAGCAGCAGGGGAGCTACGCTAGGCTGCTCTTTGTGGACTTTATATCTGCATTCAGTACCAACCCCCAGAAACCGCTGACCAGATTGACAGACCTGGGACTGTGTCACTCCAATTGTCTCTGAACTAAAGGCTTTCTGTGAGACCACACACAGAGGGTTAGAGTAGGCCCCCAGATCTCCTCAGCCCTCAGCTTCAGTACCAACAGGGCAGTGTGCTGAGCCCCCTACTCTACACTCTCAACACCTACGACTATACCCCTGCCTACCCCAGGAAAACCATCAACCTCATCTCTGGGGGGAGAAAAATGAGGTAGAGAGGCTACTGTGGTGTGGTGAATGGACATTAATCAGGCACTTAACACCAACTAATCATAGCAATAAGAAAAACAAAACAGAAAAAGCCCTTATACAGCAGCAGGGACTGTGTGGAGAGGGTCTTCCATTTGTTGGGTGTTCATATCGAGGAGAACCTGGCCTACAGCAAACACCCCAGCATTAGTTAAAAAGGCACAGCAGAGATTCTACTTCCAAAGGAATCTCAGGAAGAACCAACTGACTCAGAAAGTGTCTGTGTCCCTCAACCACTCATCTATTGAGAGCATACTAACGTATAATAGCTGTGTGTGGTTTGCCAGTTGGACAGTAGCAGAGAGGAAAACGCTTCAGTCTTCCCACAAGATCATCAGCTGTCCTCTCCCCTCCCAGGAAGGTCTACACAATTCCTGCTCTCTCAAAATAGCCTGTAGCATTTTCAGATACCTATCTCAGCCAGGACACTCTGGGTGGGATGGATGGTTCGCACTGCTGAGTCACAACCTCACTAAATCTTGCGAAATCTTGAACTCTTTAATGAGGAAGGGGTTGGGCAATAATATAAAATGTCTTGGCTTTTGACTTTCATTTTAGTCCTATTTATTTTTTATAGTTTTTAATGTTTTTAGTGTTTTGCTGTGTTTGCACTGTCAAGGTCTGTGGTTTCAATGCTATTGTAATGGAATATTATGGGTGTAAATAAAAGTGTATGCCAGCACTCATTAGAATAAATTACAACCATACCATTTTCTTTTCCGCACACTGGAAGGTTAGGGTTTTCATTTGCTCAACTTTTAATGCTCTGTCAGTTTGTCTTCTATCCTGTGTGTGAACGTGTCTTTTTACTTTTTACTTTGAACATACACTTATTGGACTGAAGTTGTTATTGGGGTCAGAGGCTGTGTGTGTGTGTGTGGCGAGAGTTACAGGGTTAGGTGAGCGGGATGCATATCAAGCCTAAGTGATGACAGTCGGGCTCTCTGATCTCAGCTAGACTAATGACCCCCCATTGGGCCAATCTGTATCCGTGACCAATCCCCATGGTAACTGGAGTGCTTGTGTGTGTGTGTGTGTGTGTGTGTGTGTGTGTGTGTGTGTGTGTGTGTGTGTGTGTGATTTTCTTTTTATTAAGTTGTGGGGGCCAATCTTTCATCTTTCATGGAATACTAGCAATGTGGGCCATTTTGTCACAGGGCTAGATAGAAAGGAGAAAAAATATAGAAACTCATCATAAGCATATTAATAATCTATCATGTAATAATACCTTTGAATCTGTACCTGTCTAATAATACCTTTGTGTATTGTGCGTTTTTGTGTGTGTTTGAACGTGTGTGCAGATGAGGCGTTGAGCCTTGCTTTGGGTTTAAAGGATATTCCAAAATACATTTTTCTCATGGTCAACTTATCAGTCACCCTAACTAATGTTCACAATCACCCTAACTCATCCATGTTAGTCTGTTTATTAGTATCTCTGTTGTTGTGTAGTGTCTTTTTTGTAAGTGCTTTGCCTCCCACGAGGTTTGTACTGCCTGTATAGTACTGTTTGTCTTTGCACTTGTCTCTCATTCTTACACTGTTGGCACCGTTTGTCTACACTGTCTGCCCCATTTGCACTGTTTGTATCGTTTGCACTGTTTTGTAGCATCTTCAGCTTGCACATGCACACTATGCTCAGTGCCTTGTATTTTACAATATTGTACTTAGTCCTATGACTTCATGTAGCTCCATGGTCCTGGAGGAATATCATTGTGTACTGCACCTGCTGCATACGGCTGAAATCACCTGAAAAACATATATGATCTTTTTAAAACATATATGTTTGTATACACTGATCAGGCATAATATTATGACCACCTTCCTAATATTGTGTAAGTCTCCCTTGTGTGTCCAAAACAGTTGTTAGTGTAACATCCACATGAATGTCTGGTCCAAAGGTCTCCCAGAAGAACACTGAATTGTCACAAAATGATCAATGTTATTCACTTCTCCTGTCAGTGGTCATAATGTTATTCCTGATCAGTGTATTAGTCTCTGTCAGAGGCTCTCGGACACAAGCCCACTGGTTTCTACTCAGGGAACATGTAATTGTCTGCAACAGTATAGCTCACTGATGTGGCAAGCAGCATTAAGTTATATCAGACTTTAATTACACACCGATTTTATTGACAATAGGACAAATACAGATTATCGTCAGATTTATCCTAAAACAATTACATGATTCTGTGCTAGATCAAATGTAAAAGGCAATGCAGGTAGCAACAAATATTGGCATGCTTGTGCATGGTGTAAACCTCGAGAAAATGGTTCTTTTAGCAGAGCTCTTTATAGTCCCAAAAGGAGGCCTTGAGATGCATGAAACTGTTGAGATGCATTAAAGGTCTGTTCTTCAATTCATTTATTTTGTCACTGTAGGTAGATACCAAATCATAATGATACCCATGTGAGAGTGTGAGCATTTGAGGTGTGTAAGAGAGGAAAATAGAAAGACAGAAAAAGTGGTATAATGAACAGATGAAAATGGAAGAAATAGGAAATAAACTAATAGAGGCAGATAGGAGTTCAGGGACTGAATGACCTTGTCCTATACACTCTGAGAAACAGACATGGGGCTGAGATAGTGCCCATGTAAATTAAGTTAGATTAGATTCAATTAGATTAAATCCGATTGATTTGAAAGTTAAAATAGCAAATAGTTGGTACACAAGCTGATACACTACATCCAAGGACAAAAAAAGACAGATGAGCCAGGAATTTGTTTCCACCCTGGTCTTTCTCTACAGGAGGGAAGCTCTAAAAATAAACTGTTGTGTCTGCTTCCTCCGTATATCACCACACACACAAAGAGGAGGCAAGATTTTTTTTTATTGCAAACATATTTCTCTGACTGTCACACATTTACACAGACTAACGACAATTGTTGACATGTAAATGACTTTAAACCGGTGACAACCTGTGCTTGATGGGAGGAAGGCTCTCCCGTTCTAAAAGATACCACCAATTCCCATTAGCTCCAGCCCAGAAGAGCTTGATTCTTATTGGCTTCAGTTCCGAGAAAAGAAGAATAGCACCGAGGGTCTGAGCCAAAACTGTCATGCAGATATGTGGGTGAGACGTATATCTTTGTGTATGCCATGCATTCTAAGAGAACAGAAATAAACAAAGGCAAAGTTTGTGGGTCCATCCAATCCCCACCCTAGGTCTGTTGTCTTAAAGGTTTCATTTTCAAGGCAACATTATTGAGTCCTTTCTGTACAACCACACATGATATCCCTTCAGTTTTTGATCTATTCAAATGTGGACAAGAGAAAGTTCTGTTCTGTTTTAGGAGCAAGATTCCTTCTTCAGACAATAATGCACACCTACATTTAGTATATAGTATATAGTATATAGCATAACTCACCCTGCAAAGCTCTAACCTTCTTCTGAAGTAACTTAAAGCAAGACATTTCTGCACTTCTCTGCCACTTTACGAACATCAAACACGAACGCTCTTAAGTCTGTTTGTGGTCTCTACCAACTCCTGGTAGAAATAAATGCTCCACTATGTTCACCGGCTTTTTCGCTAACTGTAAGCATGTTTCACTCCTCCTGTTTTTATGCATAATTTCACTTTGCACAGAGAAAAAAACAACTAAATAGTTTCCAAGCAGGGCTGGGTTCCAGGGAAGAAAAAGCAGGGCAGACTCACAGCAGGATGTGACGAGGTTGATTTGACCAGCTTTTCAGGTTTTCAGGGCAGAGGAGTGGAGCTGACCAGATGAGAAGCAGTAGGCAGGAGCTGGAGTGAGTACAGACATGACTACAGGGGAGATTAGAGCAAGATGAGTACAGGGGGGAGGATCATGCAAAAAGAAGAGAATGGTGAATAGCAAAAACTAGTAATAAATTTAACTTAAACACGGCAACATGGACACATAGCTGATAATATAATCTGGCAGACTGACAGTGGCAAGGCAAGTCCTTTTAGAAGTTTTGATTCTAGAAATATATGCATACAGTGGGGCTCACACAATTAGACAAACACACACATACTTGAATATTTGGTAGTTTAGACTCGACAAGTTTTGTTCTAAAGAACATACTCTGGAGGATGGGAGGAAGCAGGAAAGCCAATCTGAAACTTGAACAGCAGCGGACTTGATGATGCCAATGCATTCTGGCATACCTGACTGTACCAATCCACACAAGTTACCTCCCGCTGCGTCCTCTATAAAACGGGCAGGGCAACAACACATCCAGGTATTTGGTCTGTACTTGGAGAGATGCGTACTTTGAATTGGTGCAGTACTTGGGAAACAAGTGACCATGTTTTTCAAGTCCACAAATACAGACAAGAAGGCATACTGATAGAGGAGACACAAACAGAAACGACTGCTGCCTGTGTACCTCTGCCTTTTTATGTGCCTCCTCAAAGTGGAGAAACCAGCGTTCATTTTAATTTATATATACTTTCATTTGATAGCATGTACGAGGTCAACAGCCCACATATTCCCACACAGTTACAAGCGTACACAATGCATAACACATGCACACACTGACAGTAGTATCTGCCCTTGAAAACTTGCAAGATAACATCCTTCCTTCCTCTTTACTCCCTCCCTTCTCCTCCACTCTCTTCTCCCTCGCTCCTCTTTGTCTTTCTCTAACTCTGTCACAACAAAGTCATCCTGTTGTGCTTTGCCGAGGGGCAAAGTTCTAAGTGGTTCAGGGCAGTAGGCGGGAGCAGAGCACCTCTAGACACAAGAGCTTTTCCACTGCCACCACACTCTATGTATTGCACACATATACGAGCACACACACAGATCCATACTTGAGACTTTGAAGTTGCCACTCCCACATGGACACTGTGTATTTGTTTGTTTCAGCGTTTGTTTCAGTGTGTCTTCTGTCTTGACTTAGTGTGTGTCTGCAGGTCTGTAACCATATGTATGGTTACAGACCTGCCAGACAATGGCCTGGCTGCGCTTATGCACATGTTCAAGGGCATTGCCATATCTGTGAGTGGGTGTGTCTTCTTGCCGTGGATGTGAGACTTAATGCATCAGTGCATCTGCAGGCTTAAATAAAGGCATGCGCTGAAAGACTGCATGAGCCTGATGAAGACTCCATTGAAAACAGGTGACTTTGTTTTAAGCCAACACTCTTCACTTGCTGTAATGTATTTTCAGGCTTTGTGACAAAAAAAAGTCCAGATTCCCATCTGCTGGTTGTAATTGAATCCTTTCAAGAGAGTCAGATAAAAATAAAGCACTGGGCTCAGAAAGAGCAAAACGCCTAAAATGTTTATTCTTGGTTCCGACAGCTGTGACAGTATTTTGCTTCTTCCAAAACAGTGAAACTTTGGACTTGCTCTATATGTACTCATACGGTAAATGCAGAGCACACTATAGATTTTGATTTATTCTCTGTCAGTTCTGCCACAATAGCTGCTTTGGTATACCCGGTTTTGTCCAAGTGTCTCATCAACCATTACACATGCATATGACAGACCTAGATGGACATCTTACAAAACCTTGACATATCGACCTCGCGGATCACTGAAACATAAGTCACAAGATGTCTCAGTAGGTGGTCTTCTTAGCCGCTGACTCTTTCTTCATCACAGAACACGCAATGATTGAAAGGTCAATACATTATTTTGTTTGACACACAAATCCCCTGCAAAATGATAAATGCTGTTTTTACAGTTTGATTCATTTGGCCCAATGCAGTTTAGAAAGTTGCTCTACCATTATTTGATTTTATCCCAACAGTATGTGGGGAGATAACAAGCCAAACCACATAGTTTGGTCAGAATTCTCTCTCTGTTCATGAGCCCTCAAATCCAGAAGCGCAAGGAAGCGCATAGAAACATTGGAGACGTTTTCCGCCGTATGTGCCAGTAAGAATATTATTTGAAATGAATAAATAAATCCAGTACCAGTAGTATACCGTTTTAATGCATCCATGATTTCACCACTATCTACGCAAATAATCATTTTGCAGTGAGCACCTCCTACGTTTCCTTTGTACCTGCATTTTGAGTGAGAAGGATTCATTAGAGATGCCCAGGTAAGGATGTTGTAATACCTCCAGCGATCTGATCAGTCCCGACAGACCCAAACTGTGCCATCAACAACCTGATCCTGACCCATAACCACCATATTTTATGCTGTTATATTCTCCTCTTTACCTACTACGAAGGGAGACTGAAGAAATGGGTATCGATACACTTTGAGATTTTATGGAGCAAAATTGCATCCCGCTACAGGTTTCTCAAAATCCGCATCCTCATATATTGAGTTATGAGTTCTCTGGATCAGGGATGCTTCCACGGTGCTCATAAATAGTGATACGCTTGCTCAAAACCAATATCAAACACTGGCATATTGAAGTCAAACAACAGATGCAGGCATCATCATCCACGAAGTGAAGCACTATTTATGAACAGAAAGGTCCCTAGTCAACAGCTGTAGTTAGTCTGATATACTGTGCTCTACTACCTCCTACATCCACGTAAACTAGCTAAACCTGGTAACACCTTCGTCTTCTTTGCAGTTAGTTTGCTGCTAAAGTTTGTCTTTATCTTCCCAGTCCAACTGTTAAAAAACAGGAAAGCATTTGAACAAACCACCCCATCTCCCAAACACAACACACACATTTGCATACATGAAAAATCTAATTGGCTGGTTTCAGTTGTAAAACATTTAGAAATAGTTTATCCTATGGACAGTGTGTTCCAGTTGAGGGACTGGTGGTAACCAGGTTTTTTTCTTCTTTGCTTGAAACTTTCAAATGGTGATTAACACAGACAATATATCATACAACAAATAAAATATAATTTGACGTACAGGGCACAGGATTAAACATTAACCCGCCCGCCATCACCCCAAGACAGACCTAAGATCTTGCTCTTAATGTTTCAGAGATTCATTTACATTTTCTTTCTGCTTAAACTGACCTATAACAAAGTACTGGCAGCAGCAGTCAAGTAAGTTCAAAGAAACATCCTGAAAAATTCTGTTCATTATATGTGGGCAAATAAGTCCAATTTGACAAGAGAACTTTAAATGTGCTCTCACACCCACGCTAAATCCACTCAAGATTCCTCTGCTCTGATCTCTTTTCATCTTTTACTTTTCACTGTGAAACTAAATAAATCCACAGCGAAGGAAAGAACTAAAGAGAATTTAGAATCCACACTATTAGTCAGCTGAATCCACTGAAGCGTGAGACGGGCGACTGGAGAATTTGCTTGTGCGTCGAATGTCAGTCATCCCTGCTCAACACACAGACACCGTCTAGAGGAGTTTAATTCTTTCCCCAGCCACGTATGAAACGATCCGTCCATCAACTGATCACTCGATTTAGAGGAAATTAGCGAACATTTTGATAACTGATTCATTCTTTGGCTTATTTGGAAGCAAAAATGTCAAAGGTTCCTTGGTAGCAGGTTTTTAAAGATTAAACTTTTCACCTTTTAAGTATTTAACTTACTTCCTTTTCTCAGGTATTAGTTGACAGACAGAAAGACACACTTACACTTTGGTAAACTCCACAAAGAAATGAACACATTATGAACAAACAAATAAAATATTTCCACATTTCCACATGACCACTGTCATGTTTTCTGTCATGGTTTAATTTCTTGGGTTTCTGTTCATTGTATTTTGTTAAGTTCTTGGTTTCCTGTTGTGTTACGTCTGTGTTTTCCTTTTGATTAGGTCATTGGTTTCTCCTTGTCTTGTTTCTTGATTTGCTTCACCTGTGTCTCGTCACCCCTCTCTTCCTCGTGTGTGTATATATAGCCCTGCCTTCGCCTTTGTTCCTTGTCGTGTCATACTGTTTGTCTGCCATGTCCATGTCTGCCATGCCATAGTTTTATGTCTTATTCTAGTTTTTTGTAGTGTTTTGGTTTTTAAATATCCTGCCTAGTCAGCAGCGTTCTTAGCTTTGTTAGCTTTGTCTTTTTGTTAATTAAAAGCCCTTTTTCGCCTACTCCTGCCTCCTGAGTCCTACATTTGGGTCCGAACCTCCAATCCCCGCTACCCGTCTTGACAACCACAGCCAAACATTTGCAGGCCCCTCGTAGTTGATAGCATTTCACTTTGGCTGGATTAACATCTCGGTGGGCCGTGGGCAAACTTTGGATGCTCACTGTCAGAAACACACTTGTGTTCTGAATGAAACAGTCACCTGATCAGTCTATCAATTATCTGAGAAATCCGACAATCTGTATCTGACTAATGGTTTTAGTCAATGTTCTATCAACTTTTGGTATAAGAATTTACCAAATATAAGAACTTCTCTTAGCTTTCTATAATAGCAAACTCAATACTGTTTTTGAATGTTGGCCCGACAAAACCTTGGACTGTATATAATGAAGAGACTTTCATACATTTTATACAGTGAACATTCAAGCAAGCAAGAAAGAAAGTAAAGAAAGGAAAAAAAATAGATAAGAGACACAAAAAAACACTACACATCCTTACCTTCCGCCCCAGGCCCCTACCATTGCTTTGCGGTTTGGGAAACGACAGACGTTTCATGGCGGTGGCGGTGGTGGTGTTGGGGATAAGAGGTCTAGTAGCTCCAGTAGCTTTTGCGAGCCGTTTTGACTCACAAAGGGCGCCTTTGTCCGAAGAGACCCTTATCTGTCCACCAGCATCGACGTATTCCTACCGCTCAAAGCCACTCATATAAGCCCCCACTTTACACTTCAACCACACACAAACACAGGATATATATATACAGATGGCGCACGCACTAAAACAGCAGGGCTAAGAGCACGGCGCACGTACACACTGCATACATACAATACATGCATGTGCAGTGGGGGGAAAAAAATCACTGTATGTTGTTTGCAGGTGTGTACTTATATGTCTCTGTGGGTGTGCCTTCATAAACATATTAAGTTGCATATAATTAGCAAACTGTATAAATAAGCTGCTGCAACTCCACAGAAAATAGCCATAAAATGTGGGAAAGCATATGGTCATACTGCGCAAACAATAAATCCACTCCGAGGTTCATCTGCCTGCATACATTTCCATACTCCCACACAGCCTTACCTCTTCAGACACATGCATATCTCTCTCTCATAATTAACATCTTTACTCATGGCTGTTCATGTGAATTATTTGCCTCCTTACTTTTATTTCTTTGCTTTTTATTTATTTATTTATTCATTTTTGTGTGTCCAAGTCAGAATCGCTGCAGCACAACGTATCTGCAAATGACACGTCTGCACTCCTTCACTGGGGGAAACCAAATCCTCACTTGCACCGGACATGTTGTGTTCTCTCTGTCTTAGTAATCTTTTAAACAGAAATATTTCCAAAACCTTTATGAAAAATTAGGTTACTGCTTGAAATTTGGCAACATATTAGCTGGCTACAGCGGAATCTCCAGGAAGTCAGTCATCTGATTTAGTCCCGACGCCAAGTGTTATTTTGGAACCATGGCCTCGCGTTCATGGGGCAACAACTGCTGCTGAAATTATTGCCTGCCTGTGTGGCATTTTGTGCGCTCTACACAGGTGGAAAGAGAAGCACAAACAGGTGGGAGGTTCAGTCAAATGTAGCGCACAAAGAGATTTCGAGGCATTTTGGTGAAAACCGTCATCGATTTTGCACTGAGTATAGACATCTCAAAGCCACATGAGCTCAGGTCACAATCTGTTTACAGTGCTGTTTTTGTATAGCTAAATATTTAAATTCATAACCACCAATCTGAGAAGAGGCAGCATGTAAATGAATCCAGGACCTTGGGAGCAGAGGGAAGCAGATAGTACGCTATGAGATTCCCAAATTATTAAATGCCTTCCCAGTGGTACTGTAGAGAGTAAATGGACATCATCTGCTATGGAGTGTTTAAGCAAATTGTCCCGTTTGCGCATGAATTATGTGCGGGTGTACATTGCTGGAGCGATTGAGTAAATGGCCATTTAATTGGTTTTGCTGAGAGCACACATTTTGACGGGGATAAACAGATTTCTTTGTCTGCCAGCGTCAAAGATGACAGAGCAGAGATAGTCAAATGGAGCCCCATTGGTTCGGCAGCACAGGGACTCAGGCTGAGGGAAACAATTGAGACGCCAATGGCTAATTCCTGCTTCAAAAGGATTGATTTGGCTACAGGAGGAGAGAAAATGCCCAGAGAGTTGTTGGGGAGTTTGGAGAGAGTTCCAGATCTGAGACTTTAGCTAAACAGATAATGATTTCTCAACCACAATTCTTACTGCTGTAAGGCAAACCTATTTTGTTTAATATAGGGAAGCAGAAAGCTAAGAAATCAATATGCTGCTATATAGCAATTTGTGTTTGTCCAAGGTCAAAATAAATCATGTAAATCCAGAGACTCTCAATTGTGATCCAGTTTTGCAGACCTCACAGTATATGTCCTACACTCTCTACACTCTCCTACACTATCTGTCAATAATAAATAACTTCAGAATACCACGAAGCCAAGAGTGCCCTTACATTTGTAAAGGAAACTGGAATGTGACTTGATTGATTCATCCATCTTCTGTAACCTCTTGTCCTCTGGAGGGTCACAGGGGGAGTGTATCCCAGCTGTCACTGGGCGAGACCCTGGACAGGTCTCCAGTCTATCACAGGGCTAACACGGAGAGACAGACAACCATTCACATTCCCACCTATGGCCAATTTAGACTCACCAAGACAGAGTACCCGGAGAGAACCCACACAGACCCCAGTCGGCCGATGGATTTGAACTCAGAACCTTCTTGCTGTGAGGCATCAGTGCCACCCGGAATGTGAGATATGTCAAAGTTATCCAAATCTGAAATGATAATAAATTGAGTCATACGTTGTACCAACAATGGACTGTATTTTAAAGCAGTGGATTTATTCAAATTAAAGCTTCACTGATCAATATTTTATATTAAATCAGATGACTGTTGCCCTGTTCAGACCTGGTATTAACATTTATCTTGACTAGGATTGTTCTGAGATTCTTTCCAATCCATTAATCTAGAGATTTGGGATGTTTTGGGACTGATCAACTGATACTTTTCTGAATAGTCCCTTAATCCTTTGAGTGCCTTACCACTAACCACAACATCTACTGTTAAACTTTCAACCCTTTATTCAAACATTTATTCTAAAAATGTTAGTTTTATGGGTCTTAATGTGCATAAACTCCTTACAGCTTGTAAATACACTGTAAAGCAGCGCTGCCGTACCAGCGTACTGACTCTAGGGAGTCTGATCGGTGCTTCTGTCTCACTGAGTTTTTGAAATCCAGCACATAGCATATGTACAGCTGTGGAAGGCCGTTTCATTGGACAAAACACGGGGATGAATGTATACATGTCTAAGACTTAAATTAAGGACACTTCATTTTATTTGAATGTCATCTCCTCTCGAAGTGAATGATGAATGATGTCATCTTCATGCTGCAGCGTGGTGGTACTGTTAGTTAAAGCGGCTACAATCAATAATTAATAACAGAAATAGCTCCATCAGTGACTAGCTGGTGAACATAATGGGAATTTAACAGCTCTAAGAAACAGGTAATTCCCTGATGAACTGATGAATACAAAAAAAGAGAGAAGAAAGGGGAAAGAATGTTGTATAAATGCCACAGTTATTCTGCATATAGATATGTCTCCATACGCAAAATATTTGCTTGTAAGCTTGTAGCGATAAGAACTATATAAGGTCAGTGTTGTTGTTCAGCTTAGCTTTGTTCTGCCCCCCCCCCAAATATTTGTTTACCACCACATATTCAGTGGAACTTTCTACACACTTCACATTATAATAGTGTCCAGCCAATGCAGCTTTAAGTGTGTGTTTATGCATGAAGTCTTGTCCACATTTAAGTGTTTACACTTCTATTATCCATGTTGTTTGTGAAAAGTTCCACAGACATTAGCTAAGTGGCTGCTGCATTCTTCATGGCAGAGGAGAACATA
>JASGAT010388078.1:0-17414 GCA_030220025.1 Chelon auratus | reverse complement strand
GCTATTGTTTTGTACAGAACGTTGTGTCAAGACTTCAGACCGGATTTGGCTAAGACTAAAGACTAATACTAAAACTCTAAAATACCAGAATCAGTGAGGACTAATGTAAAAGTCACTGAATTGTGAAGAGGAACAGGATAAATTGTAAGAAGGATTAGTCTTACTTGGGCTACTGTGCTAGAGATTAATTCACTGGGCTGAGTGCATCTAAAAGCTTAACTTTACTTTGTTCTAATGTATGTCAAAAGGGTCGATAGGTGAAATGTGATAATTTAAAAAAATAATAATATTCTGCCCTAGTTTTTTCATTATTATTGATTCTAAAGGCTGCTACATAATCCGTGAAACATTTCTCGCTTCAATGGTAGCCCTTGTTTGGGAGTTCAGCTTATTCTCGACACGTCAACCGGGCAGAACTTTGTTCTCGTGTGGCGTCCGGCAACTATTCTGTGATTGGTCATAAACTGGGGAGTGGGCGTGGCTAATGTGGAAAAGCGAAAATGCTAGCGGCCACTCCGGGAGTTCCCAGATGCTAATATTCGCAGTGTGACCGCGTAGAGATTGGTATACAGTGTGTGGGTGCATGCTGAATGAACGGCGTGATCCGACGGACGCGGAACGACTGTCCAACATCCAAAAATAAAAGGAAAAGTGCCTCTCGTCGTCCGTCCCTCCCACAATGCTTAGTGCATGTGACGTATGCTTCAGAGGGAGGACAACATGAGGACTTCCCTGCAGTTCGGCACTCCAGAGTTTCTCATGAAGTATAACTGACCTTGCCAAAATTAACTTTTTTCTTGTTCTCGCAGCCCTAGGAGCAAGAACTAATTTGTAACAGCCATGTAACAGCCTCAAGTCAAAACTATGGCGTCCAAGTACCTAGGGATTATTCTGCTTCACTCATTTGTTATCACTTAACTTCTATTAGCCTAACATTCAATGATCAGTATTGGCATGTTTTAAAGTTAGCACCTGTAGCAGAGGTCTTTGAAGTTATTCGATGTGATTAATAAGAACTGGGAACGCGGCAACATCAGTCAGCAGAAGCCTGACAGGCAACAGACACAAGCAGTCGGGTGATTAGACAGGTTCTGAACAGCCCCCAGGTTAGTCACACTCGTTAAATCTAAGGCTGTGTTCAAACATTTAGTTTTTCAGCCGTCAGTGTCTGTTTTAAACAGTTATTCAAGGAGTGCACTGTGTTTTCAGAAAACACACAGGCAGCTATTTGCTCAGTGTGCCTGAAACTGGACTTGAACTTGGGCTGATCCTGGCACAGCTCTGTCTGCTTTCCAGCTGTAGTCAGTCCAACGAGGCGAACTTCAGACTCTTGCTCCGTCTTAAGTACTGAATTGCATGTCTTCCAAATGTAGCTTCTGCGCTAAATTATGGTTAGCACCATACTGTGCCCGCCCCGTACGCACCCACAAGCGTCTGGGAAAACCAACATCTTCCTCCCTTTCAGCTTTGAAGGCCAGCGTGAGATCCAGTAGTTTCAGCATTTTGCATCGCCTTAGTTGTAAGAAAAGAACAAGCGCTGCCGACGATTTTCATCCGAAACTATGTTACACGTAGTACAACATAAAATTTGCGCTGGAACTGTAAAATTTCAATAAGCTGGTTGAACTGCCTACTTCTTTAAAACTTCTCTGACCTTGTGTCTTCTTACTGTGTCATTGTAAACAGAAATGAGTGATTATAAAATAAGATCCGCATTGTAAACGGCTGGAATTTTCCTTTAAGCTTCCTTTAAGAACTTTGCATGTTCTAGCATGCTTTCTAGCCCAGAAAATAAAGAAAGGTAAGAGTGTGTGACCGAGTATACCAGATGTTCTTTCATCAGGAAAAGCAAGGCAAATTTAACACAAGGCACTTTAGAGAGTAAAAGTCAGACGTAATAAAAGCCAGATTTCCTCATTTCTAGTTTGGTTACTTCTTCTCTTTGTTCAAACAGAAATGATTTTCAATAAGAGGTGCTCTGTTCCAACACGGACTGCTGACGGTCACATTATATATCACTTGATTTTTCCAATTTCACTTCTGCTGCTGACATGACCGACTCCTGGGCTTCGTACAAAATGCGCTACGAAATGTGCATGCCACACAGTTTGTACACATGTGTGCATATGAAGTGTATGCACTGTAGCAGCTATGTCAGCAACGGCCCTGTGGCAGCAGGTGGGATTTATGAGGTGCTAAGAATGCTTGCCTGTAGCACTGTGACTGGAGACTGATCCCACCTCCTCGTCTCCCCATGGCCCTGCCTGACACCTCGCCTTACTCCTACTTAAAGACACACAGACATACATTCACATGAATGCACGGCTGCATATGTACGTACAGTACCCCCCTCTGCACACACATATGTGCAGATCAACCCCTGAACCTTAAAGTGTGAGCCCAAAGTCTGCACCACCCCGACTCCAGCTCCGACAGACTAACTTCCTGGGGCTAAACACACCTTCTAAAATGTCCTGCTCAGCCTGTTCCTTTGCCTTCAACAATTTTCCTTCCCCACTGACTATATCTCCGTGACACTTATTCTGGCCTTTGTCTAACCCACAGGCGCAGAGATACTGCACTGAGGGGGTCGCCGAGATAGAAAAGACCATCTTGAAAAAGCCTTGAAAGGTTACCACCACAGTCAGTGACGAGGGAGCACATTTCACAGCTTTTACATGCTTCATGAATCTTCTCCTTTTACTGGAGGACATTGAAGACGCTCTCATGTCTGACAGAAAGTGTAGGGTTGCATTTTCTCAGACTGCTGCAAATTATTCTGTAGCTTAAGACAGCAAGAAAAAACACGCAGTGTATGAAATGATTACTTATCTTAAGGCACCATATTAATGTTCTCATTGGCCTCTGAAAGTATCTTTTTAGTATGTAAACGTGACAGTTTTTGTTGTTGAAATCTAGGTGTGGCATTAAGCCAATAATCCAATGAATCAATATTTCCCTGTGCAACTTGGACTTCTGTTTTTTAAACAGACTGTGTCATCCATTTCCTGAAAGGTGGTTTTGAAGCTCAGTGTGGTGAGTCTGGTGGCCCGCCATCTTGGCAGTGTCTGACTCCACCTAACTCCTGGCTAATTCAAAAATAATTTAGCCATGTTTTATAAAAAACTCTCCCCCGTACAATTGTCACAAATGGAAAAAATAGCCATCGAGACCAAAACAGTTTTTTTCTCCTGTAAACTTGGATATTTTTAACTTGGAGGCCTGTGGGGACTGATTTGATTTTTGGAGAGAGCCTCAAGTGGACATTTGAGGAACTGCAATTTTCCGCAATTTCACTTTACAGTCCCAGATGCTGCCACTTAATAAATATCATAGCTGAAAATGTGCGGTGCAAGAAGAAACCTTCAGTCAAAGCAACTGTTAGTCTGGTCAAACCAGGTCACTAACCTCTCTGACGTCTAGGGTCAACACCCTGGAAGCATCGTGACCATTTATAAGACTGGAAAACATACAGAGGAGTAATCGTGGCTACGTTACCACCTCGTACCCCATCGCAGGCGACAATGTGGAACTCATAATCACAGCAGCACACAACACGAGGTGCAAATGACAACACATTTTGCTCATGGGTAATAAGACTATTGTTATGAAGACTGACAGCAAGATCCAGTAACCACTTTCACCATGAGACTCCCTCAAATAGTCATTGTCCTATATTCCTAAAATCACCACTCCACAAAAGCAGTTATAAAAGGCTCACTCTAATGTCACAACAGTGTGTTGTCTTGCGACTGACATCCTCTTTGGTTGGCTATGAGCTCTCTGTCATTAAAGGCATTCTCAACAAACATCTGTCCAAACAACTCTGGGGGTTATTCAGTCTCACTCGGTCCGAGCTGCTATGCATTATCTGCCTCCGCTGCTTCCCTAATGCTGCAGGGACTTAGAGCGGGATTAAACTGCAATTATGCGCTTCCCATTTCTCTCCAGCTGTGTGTGGAGAGGAGAGGAGAGGAGAGGAGAGGAGAGGAGAGGAGAGGAGAGGAGAGGAGAGGAGAGGAGACTGTGCGAGGCACAAATTCAAAGATTTTGTTCAAAGTCACAGTCGTTGCAAACCAAAATGAGTATATGGTGCTCCATCATCTTAACTGTCCCGCGGTTACTTAAAATATCTGTTTGCGTGTTTCCAGTGAGAAAAATGTCTTACTTATAAACAGCTGTGTCATCAGCAAGTGTAAGGCAAGTGTAAGCAATCTGCGCTAGATGAACGGCAAAGTGCTTTCGTTGCTTTGTGTCAGTAGAGCGATGCGAGTATTTTTCATATAACTCTCAGGTATTCCAGTCACTTTCAAGCACAGCATCTAAATGATGGAAACTCAAATGCTCTGCATGCATTTTGCATCCTATACAGTTATGTTACTGCGCCAACTCAAAAGAAAGATGACAGTTTAAGTTCAATCTCGAGGGAAAATAAATCATCACAGGGACGTAATGCAAAACAGGTGTCAACCCCCGCCCCCGACAAATGAATATTTTTACAGAAAGGAATCTACAGTAATCAGTCACTCTGCACACTTGTTAATAATCCATTATGTGACATTAGCTGGCCCGGCAACACAACCGTTCATTGTGACCCAGCGTCAAATACCGGTAATGTAAGATTTGTTATTTCCTTTCTGGCTGAGAAGGGGCAGCTGCCTTTAACATGATAGCTCTGGCCCAGTATTAACACATACCACGGCTGAACAAAGAGAATGAAACGATTAAATGATGAAATAAATCAGCTGCGTCCAGCACTCGTCAAAGTGGTAACAACAGAAACAAGGCTCCAGAAAACCGGTAGACTTCACTCCCCTATTTGGCACTCTGCGGCTTCATGTGTCGCTCCAACACAAACGTATCTGAATCTTAATGAGCTGCAGCTGGAAAGAAAACACACCCAGCGATGAAAACATCATTTTTCGTTGAGGAAAAAAAATAAAAAAATGTTTGAGCAGCTCAAAATTGTTTTTCACTCTAGAGTAATTTCTTCAGATGTTTCTTTCAGGTTGCATGCACCCATAAATGTGTGTACACGTGTGCACCTCCACATCTCTAATGTTACGTATAGTAGCAAGGGAAGTAGGATTGAAAATACCATTACAGCATGTTGCTTGAGTTGGACTAATGATTTAAATATAAGAAATTATTTTTTTTTACCTTTGGGAGCAGATGAAACATGGGTAGAGTGTGCATGAGGCAGAGGAGACAGATCCATAATTAATAACCTTGAGCAGTACCATATTTGGACATGTTTGCTCTATTACTGAAAGAGTGTAAAGCAATGAAGTTTAATTAAAGAAAACTACGAAGCAGCTACACTCACTCGCTGAATACTCTTGGTATTGTTCTGGTACTTAAAGCCTGTACAAACGAGAAGTGACTAGCAGTTATGTGACGGATTTTACTGAAGCGATGCAAAGCGGGCGGGTACCAAGTTGAACAAACAGCCAGTGGGAACAATCGGTACAGTTGAGTGGCATCTGATGTAAACACAGAGCTCTGCAAACATTTATGTCAAGAAGACGCCGCCTACGCCTACTGTGATTCCCACCACTAAACTCCCCATGCTGGTAGTGGGCTTGGAGCGTTGTGTGAACCCAAAATGGAGCAGTGGTGTCATTTTCTTTTTAAATAAGGTCAGCTTTAATTTTGTAGCATCAACAACAACCCAAATCATCTCAAGACACTTTAGCACAACTCCGAATCTGAAACCCCCCAAAAGAGGCCCCAAAAGAGCATAAACTGAAGGATGGTGACAAAAAACTCACTTTTAACAAGAAGAGCAGAACCCAATCATTTACTGTAGGAAACACTGGTCTTTGACTTTTTAACTATCACCAGATTCAGCATGCTGGCAGTGTCGGATAAATCCAAATAGAAACATTTGGGGTAGTAACCATACAAGAGGGTGACCCAACACCTACTAGCGACCAACTATCAGCCACAAATATACGGGTAACGAGCAAGGGTGCTTTCAGTGTGGACAGGGCTTAAGGCTCAATCAGACTTTGTTCTACTGAGCTGCCAAGTCCTGTAATCTCTGGCCTGACTGATTTGGAACTGTGTATTCAGACGTATAGCTCAGTGAAAGGGTTGTAGTGAAGGTTATCAGTAAAGTTGACAAGTTGATCTGACAAACTTGTTAGCAAACACATTGTGCAGGATTTGCACACCCAACTGAAAGAGAGCAACGTCATCCTCCATTAGATGCCATGTTTGTGGCAATTCTATCCAATAATCACCCTCTTTTAGCCCCGTTTTTGGTCTCCGCCCACTACTGAGGGAAATATCTGATTCTTAAGAAGCTAAATGTGTTCCTCAGCTAGTCTCTAGCTTATTTTGTTTACTGGTTGATACAGGGCAGGTAGCCTGCAATGGGTCCAATAACTTCCTGTCGATACTGACTGAAAATGGCAGACATGGTGAGATAGAACAACTATGAATGATAACTTTGTAGGTTCACTGCTATGAGTGATCCCTTTCACAATGTCAGTAAAGAAATGGAAAGTGAGGGGTGCATCAGGTCAGTAGAAACAGCATCCTTTATCATCAGTGCAGCAACTGATCAGTGTGTGAGAGCAGGGAAAGTCGGCATATGACCAAACATCCTTCGTGACAAAACACTCATGCAAGCGGAGAATGAGTTGCTGTACAAACAGCTCGGCGGCTCGCTGGGGGCAACGCTGTGTAGTCACATATGCTAAACATCTATATATTAAACGCACAAGAAGACAGGGAAACATGACCTACCAGTCATACTGTATATGTTTATGTGAGGTTAGTGATCACTTCGGGCCTCCTGCGTTGTGTAGTCTGCCTTTTCTCCGTCCTAAAAGGAAACAAAAAGAGGATTGTTAGGGCGGTTGAAAAGGTAAGACTGATGGAGGAGAAAGGAGGGAAGGAAGACATATAGTGCATAAAAAACAAACAAAGCCATACAGTACAAAGGCCAGTGACAACACCCACTCCCTTTTTCCCCTGTAACTCCCTTTGTCACCATTTCTTAATTTTCTTGCTGTTTCTTCTTTCCTTCTGTTTGTCTTTTACTTCCCATGCTGACCCCTTACCCTTTACTCTTCCTTCTTTTCAGTCCCCCTCTTTTCCTTCCTACTTTAAAAACCTTGTTTTCGTCCACTTTTACAGTGCACACTTCTCTCAGTTGTTCTCCTTATGTTGACCTCGCGTTGCTTCAATAAACCTTTTAACTTAAATGCCTTTTTGTCTCTCTTCTCCTCGTGTGTGATGCCTCTTTCTCTCCATATTTGTCTTCCCTCACGTTTCTCTCCCTACCTCTTTAACTCAGGATCCTCAGGCTGTTTGCCTCACAGACGACATGAAAGCCAAACATTTATCTATGGGCGTGTGTCACTGTCACGCTATGAGTGGCTAGCATTACCTTTTTTAATGTCGGCACTGGCGGTAAAGATTTGCACAGAAGGCACAGACTTCTTCTAGCTGTAGGGTAGCTACTTTGAAGTTTAGCTAGTTCCCATTTCAGGTGACTCAGGACTGTGAGCTAAGCTAGGTGAGCTAATTGCTAAATATCAGTGATTTTTACGTTTTTATAATGTCAGCATTGGAGGTAGACATTTACACAGAAGGTACAAACTCCCTCTACCTTTAAGGTAACTACCTTGAAGTTTAGCTAGCTCTCATCTCAGGCAACACAGGACTGTGTGCTAAACTAGGTGAGCTAACTGCTAAAAATCAGTAAATGTTACCTTTTTTAATGTCAGCAATAGATGTAGACATTTACACAAAAGACAGACTTCTTCTACCTTTAGGGTAGCTACCTTGAAGTTTATCTTAACCAATATATGAATAGAAAAGTAAAAACTTTATCTAAAATATTTTGTTACCCCTATTTACCCGCTAATATGCATTGCATGACAGGAACTTTGAAATAGTACCTTACGTAACATGTTAATTACGTAACTTCAGGTGGATTTTAATTTAGATTTTTTTGCCTTCAAGCTAAGATAAATATATTGTGCTGAAAAGACAGTTAATCATCTTGTCTAATTATTGGTGGAAGAACATATCAGAACTTTTCTTACAGACCACAAAACCATAATCACACTCTGTGCAAACAAACCGTGTTGACAATCATAAGCTTAAGGACAGATATGTTGCCTCATGTTGTTCTGCTTCGGTGCAGCTTTTGGCTCTGGTTCCTGTTTGTCAGTTTCCATTAACTGCAACATGAAGAGCTGATTGTAACTCAGTAACTCTATAATACATCTCTGCATCTCTGGGAAAGGAAAAATCCCGAAACTTCATAAACAACAATTTAATGACTTAATATCTTCAAGTATCCCATTATACTTCATTACTGCAAGCCAAAAGACAGCAGCTTGTAACAAAACAACAAAGGGGAAGAGAGAAGAGAGAATGACAAAGAAAAGGAAAGAGATAAGAGCATACAGAAAATCTGTGAAAGTGAGAAAGAGGAAGGAAAGAAAAACAGCTACATTTGAAAGTGTTTCAAGAGGGCGAGGGAAGAAGGAAGCTGTTAATGTCTTCCCTTCAGACAGGAAATGCCAGAAGGAATGCATTTGCATGTGTCTCTGTGCGTGTCCCTGTCCTTCTATATGTTGAGTTGGGTGCGTCTTTGTGAAATGAGGAAGTGTGACGGCCTTGTGTAACAAGCGTGATCAGATCTTTCATGTATTTTGATTGCTAGATCTTGCAAGAAAAACTTTAAATCAACCCATTTACTGACTTTTTCTGGAAATGTCTGATGAAGATCATGAAATATGATCCAAATTTCTGGTAAAAGTTTATTAAAATGTGGTTATTGTCAACTGGGATATTTCAGAAAAGGTGCTACAAAGTGTAACTGAAGTTTTTCTACGTCACCCACTCCTAATGCACCCTTGATGACATGTGTGTATGTGAAGGGAAACACGTGTGGGCTGCAGCTAACACGCCATATGCGGGGAATTCCCCTCTGCCTAAATGTAAAGAATCAATTTTCCTTTAGAAATGCAACGGAGAGGAGAGGATGGCAGGATTGATGGATGGGGACATGGAGGAATAATGTGATACATGGAGGTGCAAAGAAGAGCAACAGCCTTTAACCATGAGTCATTTCACTAATAGATGAGCACAAAGGTCGCGCGCTGAGTTTACACAAAGGATTTCTGCGCTTGCATATGCAGACAGACTGTGGATTAACAAAGAGGCAGTGAAATGGATTGTGTCTGCGCGGTGCGGCGAGGGTGCACAGACACCAGCTCAACTCACAGAAGACAACATGTAAGGATGGGAGGTCAAATATTTAGCCCCTTTGCTGACAGTCTGTGACACGGGGGCCAAGACCGAGGCACCCTCCCACGCCGCAGAGCCGCAGAAGATGATAGACGGCAAAACAGAAGCCGAGCGCCACTGCCTCGAGTCAAGAGCTCGGTTGTCCCTACAAGAGGACTAGCTTCAAAGCGAAGCCTCCTCATTTTGCTAAATCGGAGCAATGCCTTAGCTGCTGCCAGCGAGGCCTTTTCACCATCTTGCCAACATGAATAGCTCCTTTTGTCGCAGTGAAATTCCACTGGCAAGTCTCTAATTAGCTGGAGGGCTCTTCCCCTACAGGCCTGTGTGGGCAAAAAAAAGAAAAAATAAAAAAAAAAAGAGAGAGAGAGGACACAAAGAGAGATGTAGCGAGAAAAATGTGCAGACAACAAGGAAGCTACTTCAGAAGCTGTCATAAGATGCCCTCCAGCCGCCGCTGCAACTAACTAATTGTACAGTGTTCTGAAAGGAGTGCGAGTGAGAATTAGTTTCTCGGTCTGAAGCAGGAATCTGACAGGTGTTTAACCAACATGGGGTTGTCAAAGGCCCAATATGAATACCCCAGTCGCTATTTACAATGACTTGCTGGGGAGTGACTGACCTACGAAAATATAACAAGCATTTTGCCTGTCAACAGCTGAGAACTGGCTAAATGCTAATCAACGTGCTTTAGTGAGGCGACCTGTCGCGCTTCCTCAGATCGGATTTAAAGCGCTCTCGCACGTGGAGGTCTGTTCACCCGGGATGAGAAGTATTACTCAGTCTGAAGAAACTATTCTCCTCTGTGGCATTATGTGACCTTTAGGATTTAGTAAATATTTCTGCCTCAGCTTTGTGGATTTAGATCACATTTTATATGTGTGACTCTCTTAAATTCTGTCTCTGTGGTGCATTAGCTTTGTAGAATATAAAGCGAATCTACAGTTGTGTGCTTTGTGCGCTACGTGTCAAACCCTGCTGGCCCTGTGTGCATGCTGATGGGTGTCCTGTGACAAGCTGGATTTCAGTTGCGTGAGCGTGGCATTCGATCACATGCCCGTGCTATATTTGCACCGGCTGGATAGTCATCTTATACAGCGTATGAGGTGTTTATAAACCATATCCAACGCCCTTACTTTAACGAACACATGTGCTCTGCAGCTTTTGTGACCAGTTCTTTCTAAGCTGGCTTCTAAAAACAGACGTGAAGCATTACAAACATTATGAACGTTTGAAACACGAATACTTAAAGCAAGTTTAGAAGGCAGACATGAGTCAACAATAGAGTAACAGCAGAGCAAGACGTAAACTGGAAACTTCCTATTTCCTGTTAACAAGGCAACCACAAGTTACACGAGTAAACAGTATGACGGTTTGAGGTTGCATAGTCTGAAGCTCAAACAAACAAACAAAGACATACAGTACAAATGAATGTACAGTTTAATGAAGGGAGTGTGGTAACTTGAGATACCATAGATACCATCCACATCTTAAAATCCAGTTCGGCAAAGAGGTTATTGAAAGGTGCAGGAGGTGTTTAGGAGTCTGCATTTCAACTTGTCAGTTGACCCAAATGCAAAATGTCATGAAGCAGGTTCCTAACAGGAATATTTAATTATCTGATCTGACTCTTTACTTGCCTGGGAGTGTGCCAGAAAATCCGAATGAGGACACTTTTGATAAGATTAATCTCACATCAACTAAAAGCCTGACCATGCTTGACCTCCAGTTCTCAACATCACCGCCACATCCTTACACTTTCATGCCGCAAAACCGGCCCTGTAAGTACATCATACAATGTTTTAACAATCTGGCTGCAAGCTTTCATTTATGGGATGTTATTTCAGAGCCTGTCAGACAGTATTTGCCCCACTATTTTCCAATGAAAGCAACTATTACTTGGTACAAAAAAAAAAGGCAATTCCGTTTCTCCACACAGTGGTGAGGAGATGTAAGCCTCATGGCAACTTAAAAGGCCTGCATGTCCAGGAAAGTGACTTTGATGGATGTTGCAAGAGCGGCTTGTTTTGCAAGATCCGCGCTCCCCTCCGCTGCCTTCGAGCGTTCAAACAAAAATGTCAAAGAGAAAGCACCACCAATATGATCTCACCAAGTAAAATACCCACAGTGGGCTCGAGGAAGTCTAAAACAGAAGCAGAAGTCTTCCAACTTCAGAGGACATTCAACTGAAAACATCTTGAGGGTAAATTCTGTCAGTGGGCCCCAAGTTCACCACTACGCCCCCCGTCTCCAGTGGCTTTGAACTCTAGGCTGGGAGGGGTGTGGGGAATTCACTGGCCTGTCAGCACTATGAATGATGGTGGATGGAAAAGATCGGATCCTGCCTTGCTGCTCTGCCCNCGAAGGTCTTCTGATACGGCAGACTGAGCTGTTCAAGGCTAAACACGGCAAGTCATAAAGACCTCAAATTCTGGGGGTCCCAAATTACACCTGCAGCTTCAGCTAAAGACATTGTAATTAACGACAGAATTGACAGCCGGTTTGGGACTCATCAGTTGCCTCCAGAAACACTTGAGCACAAAGTGGAACAGTCTTGTGAACGCGGAGGGGATTATAAGATGTGTTTAGCGTGGGTAGTGGGGATTTCACCAAAAAGGTCACCCTAGATCCCATCAGTGTACTGTAACGTATATGAGCTCACTACATCATGCATATTATTGTGGCTTTTCTGTGGGAAAGTCCTTAAAATCAATCTTCAGTGGCTTGGTATAAAACGGATCCCCTGTTGAGGTCTCCTCAGTGGTGCTTAATTTTCTAATCCCATGCATTAACACCTTTGTACCATCTCCTCCTTCCATCACAATTAACCTTGACCTATCTCAGTTATTTAAAATAAGTGGTTAATTCAACCCAACATATTTTTTTCTCTCTTTCAGAAGGAGCTGGGAACCCACACAAACCAACGGCACGAAGGCAAAAGCGGCAACAAATGTCGATGCCAGCGCGCTGAGGGATCCTTAACTTGTCTGGCGAGATGATCCAATTATTCGTAGTTATAAAGAGTCAGTTATAAAGAGTGTGCTGTGTGACACATGGAAACGCTGTCGGCTTGAAGAGAGTGGTGTGCAATTAGTGTTGGCGATGTGCACGTGTACGCATGCCTCTGTGGACGCTAATGCAAGTCAGCAGTACGCAAACGTTTACATTTTTGTTTGGTGGAGGGATCTGCGCCGCTCATCTGGAATTAATGGAAGTCAGGGATGAGAAATTGTTCCTTCATGCTGCCTTAGATGTTTCACACAGTTCAAAAGAATACATGGATGAATTCTTACTCTATAAAGCTCGAGATGCAGCCCAAAACATGAAGAACTCGGATATGCATGGATTTGCATATTTAAAACTTTGCCCTTCAGACCATCTGTGTGGGTTGTGGATGCGGCAGCGGCGTCCAGTCGGGTGGGTGAGGAGGGGCAATCAGCGCCGCACTGACACTCCAAAGGCGGCCGTTTTGCCCCAGTGAAAAGATCGGGTTCACTATACGAGCTGTCATAAAAAATTGCAGGAAGTGGACGACTAGAGAGAAAAGAGTCGGGCGATAGGGAGAGATATGACGAGGAAAAGGCAGAGCGGCCGAGAGACAGACGGACACAAGGCCTTGTTGACAAGGGCCTGCACAGCTGGATGAGGGGAGGAGAGGGGGCTGCCGCGAAGGTCGTGGCATACAGGGAGAAGACAGCGTAACGGGGGCTTGTCAAAGTGAGAATTTACAGTTGGTCAAGCTGCAAATAGCTTTGCTCCAGTGCCCTCCAAATGGCATTTGCATGAAGTACATGTTGAGGACAAGAGGGACTGGAAAAAGAAGTTAAAGCTCTAGGAAACACAGAAGAGGAAGAGGAAATGCACATTTAAGATTTAAATATCTTATAACCGTCTTTGTTTTGTCTTGAAACTACATGTATTATCTACGTAAGATCCTATAAAATTAGATCAAATTTACATTTTAATTATTAAGTTCATTTAAATTGATCTGAATATAATTTCTTTGAGGTGTAAAACCAAAGTCACAAGCACAAGCTTTACGGAAATGCAGAGTCAGTGTCGCAATCATGAAATTAAAATGATTCTTTAATAGTTTCACAGCATTTCTTTAAAAGCTCATTTATCAACCACCGCACCTCTTCGGCTACATACCGCCACCGCATCAGAAGAGCCTACAGATAAACTGTCGACGGCACTCATTCTCCCCTCAGGCGCCCTTTAACCTCAGCGGTTAAAAGAGCGAACATCAAGGAGGCCGGAAAACATCGATGGACGTATTACATCTCTGTTTAATCCAGCTGATTCTATGTATGTGAAAGGAAACTATTCAAAATGACCTAAACCGGAATGGAATCAGTTGCACTTATGTAATAGCTGCCACATGTCTACATCCTGATATTGTGCCTCGTATAAGCCACAGCATTGTCATTCATGTCAAGAAACACATTTACACAGTCTGACAGGAATGAAAATGGTTCCTATGCAGCCATACGTGTTCCATATAATAACATTATATATTTTCATGCATGCTTTATGTCTTAACTCATAGTTTTACATTCTACTTGCCATTAAAGTTGTGACATTATATTACACTAGTTCTTAGTCATGTCACGCCACAGTTTTCTTTTGATGAGCTCAGTTGTGTTTTCAGTTAGAGCTGATCAAAGCTTCGACTGTAACACCTTTATTTAGTAGTGTTGTTTTCTAAGCTGCACCTGCATCCATTAACATTAGAAAAAATAAGTAAATAAGTAAATAAGGGAATCTAACTGTCAGCTGACAGGTATTAAGAAAGATCTCAGAGATTGTGGATGCGCTGACGTCTCTTGGAGCCTTGGTGTCACCTTAAGTTTGTCGGGAAACCTGTGGAGACTCAAGGGACTTACTGCACCGCCAGCCTGCACGCACGCAGGATAATAAAGATAACAGGTATTAATTAGTGGGCTTCAGAGGTGCTGACAGGCTGATAGACTGAGCCAGGCTAGCTGTTTCTCCTTGTTTCCAGGCTTTAAGCTAAGCTATGCTAACAGTCACGGCACCTTATTTACTGTAAAGACGCTCTGCAAGTAAATACATTTATATGTTGAACTATTCAGTTGACGAAAAAATGATTTCTGATGCACTCTTCAGAGATGTCCTTCTCATTTGCATGCATGAAATTGCTCGTGTTTATACAGTACGTGTGCACGTGACCCTGGAATCCTCTATCCTGTAGTGTGTGTGCTCATGTAAATAAACCTGACTCCCCTCCATCTGCGCAGACCTTAAATTTGTTTATGATCCCACAACGAGAATCCAGTAAGGAACAGGAAGGAAGAAGCACAACAGGTGCATGACGACAGCTGGGCCCGAGCAAAGCCCAAGACATGCATTAAATCACCCCGGCTCCAGAGCCCAGCCCAGAACAGAAGCTATCATCGTGCGGGCTAAATGCGATTAGTGTCCAGTGGTAATCTAGGGCCTATTCATTCCTGCTTAGAGTAGGTGACACATTTGATTCAGAGGATTAGTCCACCTCTCCTCACTGTGCAGGGGAGGGGAAATCAAAGGGCCTACGTTAGGAGACCAGCGGGGGGGAAAAAAAAGGGGGAAGCAACTTCGCGCAAGAAGACAGAGAAATATCAAAGAAAGAAAAGAGGAGCAGGAGCCGTGAGCCCCACACTCTTCCATAATTAAAGCAGACAGTTCCTTTGTGCAGCCATGTCATTAACATAACCCGGCACACTGCAGGGGTTAGGGGTGCACGCAAGTTCTTCAGTTAGCGCCTTCAGAACATACATGATGAGAGGGGCTGGGAGAAACGAGGAGGTGTCTGATGCTGCGGATTCCACCACGCCACGAGCGGAACAGTCGAAACTTTAACTGACTGCGAAGTCTAATTAACCTTTGAAACGACGCTTCGCCCGGAGCACACGTTCATTTAGGTGGATAAAAGAAGCCGAGCACGTGCACTGCCATAAAAAAAAGAGGAACATATAAACACACGTGAACGCCGCTCGGGCTATTTATTAACTCCTCGTTAGAGCTGGAGATCTTCAACACGGCCTGTCACGTAAAGCAAAGACGTTATCTGTGATCTGTATCTGACCCAGACCCATCTGCAGCCATATTTTTTTTTAACTGCCCCCCCCCCTTTTCACAGCAACAACAACACACGCACAGAGTGACGCACTGCCTACAGCAGTTGCTATGGAGTAATCATCGGGGGCTATAGCTTAACTCAGACACTACAGCAGCCAGATGAAGAAAGAAGGAATCAAACTGTTGAGCTTGGTACATAAAACCACAGCAAATCTGATTCGACGACACTGTGCATTGACTTAATTTAATGCACAAAGGAGGAGTTCACAGACGTCTAAGATGAAACAGAGGAGACAAAGCTATAAATTGCACACACACCAAGCCTTGAAACACACCAGAGAAATATGAGTGAAACCACACCGTGGCCTAAGTGTCAAGCAGCCATTAAACAGCTTAATGTTTACCTGCCGGGAAGGGAACCGCTAAGAGTTCGAATGTCTGGAGAGAAAAAAGAAGACAACACCTCAGCTTGAGTAACGCAGCAGAATATGCTGTGCTCTTTCCCAGTGTAAAGTATTGCAAGAGAGCCTATCATTGCAACACTGATTATATTTTCCAACTCCAGTGCACAGGGTTGTGACACTCCTTTTTTAAATAAAATCTTAGCTATGCACCGGGATATTTTAAGGACAGCCTATTGTTGCGTTGTGCATTCGTTCTGCGACCTCCGCGGAGACAGAGAAGAGGACACGACGGCGACTCGGCCGGGAGTAAAAACCAGTAACAGTTCACGCTTCTAAAGTTGATCCTTCACACCTTATAAATCACCCCACACTGTACAACTAATATTAACTTAAGATTAAACGCGTGCTGCGGTCACCTGTCATGAAGCAGGCTAAAAATGTAACGTCGTGTCATACATCTCAACCATCAGACTAAATATAAAGCGTCACACCTTTTATATTTACAGTATGAGGCGGGATATAAAAAACAGATTACCTTAGCTGTGAACAAAATGTGTATATGACGTTACATTCACAATGACTGTTCCACTAATAATCAGAAATAAAAATGCTTCATGTCACCACCACGGTCAGAACAAATTGATAAGAGGGAATCACGTCGAGAGGGGTGGCGTAAACCGTTGATAATCCATTTAATCAGAAAATATAAGCTCCTAACAACTATGTAAACACTTGATCTGAGTATTTCTTTCTTTCGTTTAGTTGGAATAAATCCATTCGGCTTATCTGCCCACGCTTATCTACATGGTCAACATCAGGTCACAAGTTACCAGAAGGGACAGAAACATGGAGGTAGCAAAAACAACTAACTGATCATCTTCTTGTGTTAAATTTAATATTGTCAACAGATTTAGGGGGAAAATAAAATTGTATTTCCGCTCCACAGCAACAGAACCACTTTGCACCTATCAATCAGCNCCTATCCCAGATATATATTGGTCTGGAGTTGACGGTAAATAATGGAGGTTAACATAAAAAAACACTTTACTTGAACTGTGTCTTAAGTATTAGCTTTGGGTTTTCATTCAACCATTGTGCACAATGTAAAATCTCTAAAAATATTATTATTTCCTCTACAGTGTTCACGCATCACGCATGACATCAGTCACCAACGCATGTTACATATCAGCGTAAAGCTAACTTTCTGTACAAGATGACTGCATTGTGTGTATTCATTCATTCATTCATTTTCTGTAGCTGCTTGCCCTGTGGAGGGTCACGTGGGCGGTATCAAAGAACTCCAAACATTCCTCAGCTCTTCACACTGATTCCCACTGAAACATCAGAGGAACACGCAACTTATCAAGAGAGAAAAAACTTCACCCCACAAAGCCTTCATTTCACAGAAACATCAGGACATTAGTTGATATAGACATCACATTGTGACGGCAACCACGCGCACGGCGACTTTCAAGCCTCCCGTCCCTTGTGTTACTCTACGCCTGTAGTTTCCCAGCGTGTTTCTCTGAGCTCTTACAAGGCACCACTCTCCTCTGTGGTTTTTCCATTTTCTCCAAATGAAAGTGCACTGTAAAAGCATACTGTATAATGTAAGCCCCACATGGTTTCTCTCTCTCTCTCTCTCTCTCTCTCTCTCTC